>JANHFL010002833.1:45737-56437 GCA_032468155.1 Oxyrhabdium leporinum | reverse complement strand
GCGGGCAGGGGCGGGGCCAGCCAGAGGTGATATTTGCCGGTTCTCCGAACCAATCAAAATTTTCCCTACCAGTTCGCGCGAACCAGTGCGAACCGGCTAGATTTCACCTCTGATCATGGTGAATAAACTTTGAAAATAATGGTTACAATTAATGTGTGTATAAGGTTTGTTATCTGTATTTAAAATAGATTGTACCCAGACAGTACACTACCATTGTGGATATGGAAAGTGTATATATAACAAAGGAAATTGCATAATAATAATAATAAAAAGTAATAGAGTAACATGTTTGAAAATTTAAATTTTGAAGATAGCATTTTCATAAATGCTGAATGAAACTTACCTGTGATAATGAATGAAATGCCTAATGACCCAGAATTTGCTCGGTGCATTATTTATAATATTATGTGATTTTTAATGGGACACTATCGAAATAGAGACCAGTCACAAGCGGTGCACCAGAAGCTCAGTCCTAGGTCCTGTATTGTGCAACATGTTTGTAAGTGCTATATTAGAAGGATTGCTCGGTAAAATTTGTCTTTTTGCTGATGACACAAAAGTGTGTAATAGAATTGATGTTCTTGGGGGCATGATTTGATATTGCTGGAAAAGTGGTCAAAACTGTGAAAATTGCACTTCCATGTGTCTAAATATAAGATCATGTACTTGGGGGGACAAGAATCCTGTGGCAGAGTACAATATTGGAGGTACAGTGTTAGACAAAATAACAGAAGAAAAAGCTTTAGGTGTGCTCATTGCGGATGACTGCAGAATGAGTAAACAGTGTGACCAGGCAGCTGTGAAGACAAACAAAATTCTGGGATGCATCACTAGAAGAATCATCAGCAGGAAGTTCTAACCTCACAATATAAGACTATATTCAGGCCCCATTTGGAGTACTGTATCCAGTTTTGGAGACCTCATCTCAGACATTGATAAGATTAAGCAACCCCAGAGAAGGAAAACAAAATGGTGCAAGGTCTGAGAGACAAAACATATCAGGAGAGATTGGAAGAATTGGAGGACAGAAGGGACAGGGGGACATGGTTGAAACTTTTAAACATATTAAAGGTGTAAATAAGACTCTAGAAGGCAGTATTTTCAGTACTTTACAAACATCAAAAACATGAGAACATAACCTCAAACTGACAGGATGGAAGTTCAAAAGAGATGTTAGAAAGTATTACTTCACCGAAAGAGTAGTGAAAGCTTGAAACAACTTCCAGCAGATGTAGTGGAACAATCATCACAGTTTAAGCATGCCTGGGATGAATACATGTTTAGGGCGTGTCATTTAATGGGGTGAAAATTAATTTTTGCATTTTTTTTCAGTGAAGGATTCTACAAATACGTGTTTTTACATTAAGAATTCAAAACTCTTGTTATTTTTGCAATTGCACAATATTAATTTTGTTATGGTAAATCCATGTCTGATCATAAAGCCCAAAAACGTCTCTTGTAACCCAAATATCTTTATCTTCTTTAACTTTATCTTCTTTAACTTTATCTTCTCAAAATTACACTTTGTGCTACAAAAGCTAAAGTTCTTTTCTGCATGAATCTTATCTAGCTAAGCAAAAAATAATCCATGCAAACATAAACTAACATCAGAAAGCAATTATCTGAGTTACAAAAATATTCAAGCGAGTTTCATTAAGTCTTGTTTTGATTCATTCTTTGACATCAGCCGCTGACTTGCTTCTTAACCTCTGATATAACCCTCACATTTTTTCGTGGGTGCTCTTGACTTTATTGTGGTCAACTGCAAGTGTCTTGTCTTCTTCAGTGATCAAGCCAGCATCTATGAAGGTGGCTGTGGTTATGGCAGCAGCAGTGGCATGTAGACCAACATTGTATTCTTACGCTCTGCATAGCAACATTTATTATTTTTAATCTATTGTATTCTGTCTTTTCTTTGAAGTAGTGTGTTCGGTATAAAACCTCTTCATAACTTCCACCACATTCTTCATCTTCATCATCTGTCCTTCATTTTCATCCTAAGAGATAATTACTTCATTTGTCAGTATCGAAATGTCTGGAATCCTTCTCTGCTTATATTTAGTAAGCCTTTGTCTCTCATCGTCTTGCTGCTTTTGCCTCTTGCCTAGTCATTTCTGCTCAGGCACATCTGGCAAACTAATCTGGTGCGATCCAAAAGACCCAATCTTGTCTCTCTGACTTTTGATGAAAGCAAGTTTCTTCAGTGGTATCTTTGTCTCCTTAGGGTAGGTACAGTTAATGTGAGCTTCATTTTTGCAGCCATCAGAGGAGCCAAATTTGGCACACAGAAAAATTTGACACTTGCAGTTGAGAATGTCAAACAGTTGTCAAGTTTCACAGTGAAAGTCTCTTTGATGTCTAGTTTTCTTCTACCAAGAGATATGTTTTTTGGCTTGATCCCAGCTCTCTTAGATCTTGTTCAAGATTGTCACTCATGAATTTACAACAGAGGTCACAAAAGAACTATTTGCTTGTTTTCACTTTTCAAGCACTTTTGAATATATGTCTCTTGCAAGACTGGCTGCTGGGTAGTTTGTAACATCATCACTACTTTGTTCTCTTAACAGTAGGTCATATCTGAGAATGTCTCTCAGTGTTGGGAGTTCATACGGCAACAAATCTCTGCCAATCCCAATTAGGTTGCTCATATGAGTAAATGTTCCCAGTCTTGTTCTTTTTTTAAAAGCCATTATAGATCAGTTATCACACTCACAGGAAACAAGGCCAGCAGTATTAACACTCTCAGATAAAATAATGTTTAACAAAAAGAGAAAGACAGCTGAATCTGTGAAATAAAACAAAGAAAATGTTAAAAAGTTATGATATTTATGTAGTTATTTACCAAGCACATCTAAATTATATTAAAGTAACCAAAACATCTTTACAATTCCCAAGGCATGTCACAACATTTGAACACCCTAATGCTTGGATATTGAAAGTTGAAAAATCCTATCTATTATCCAAAAAATAAACAAACAAATAAATAAAATAAACAATAAACAAAAATCTTAAAGGGCAGACTCGATGATCACTGGGTCATCTTCAGTTTTCTGTTTCTATTAATTATTTTATTATAGCTTTATTTGATGTCCATGTAAATACTATTAATTAAACTAATTCAGTTGATAAATGAAATTTAACAGTAACAACAATCTATATTGCACATATATATGTTCTGGCTTGCAGGCAATTTATAGAAAATGGATAATTTATAGAAAATACTTAGCAAGTTATTTGATTTGCAGTGTTTCTAGGCTAGGCAATTACTATTTCGCCAATTCATCCTTTCTGCTCTGTTTATTAGTTGTAATATCAGATAAAAATCAGAGATCCAAATTTACATAGCATATGTCAACATCTTTGAGGTAAAACTAAGTTTTTGTTCTGTCTGTAAGATGTTGTATATATTCCATTTGATCAGTGTTGACTCTAAGTAACCACATAGATAGATTTTTTTTCAGGAGAATTTGTTACCAACTTAGCTGCATCCACATAGCTGCTAGTTGTGATCTTCTCTTTCTTTCCATTTTTTCCAAATCATAGAATTCTCCAGAGAGCTAGATCTTTATATAAGATGTCCAAAGTAGGATAATTTGAGCCTGGTAATTTCTGTGAGTGAGAATTCTAGTTTGATTATTTAATTTCCTGGCTGTCCCTGGTGTTTTCAGGAATCTTTTCAAACACTAAATTTCAAAAATATCAATATTCTTTTTAACCAGCTTTTTTTTTTCAAATTCTAACTTTTGCTTCCATAGGTAGAAAAAGAAAAACATTGCCTTAATTGTTCTGATCTTTGTAGGCACCTTTTCCAAGGCCTTCATAATTACACTACCAAGTGCTAGTCTGTGGTCTAATTCTAGACCTTTATTGTTGATAGTCAATCCTAAAAACCAGAACCTAACCACTGCTTTCACTATGAATTTCACTGTGAGTTCTAAGATTGAATGTACTACTTGGTCTAATGTAATATTAGTATTGTCTTCTAACATATTAGTATTGTCTACTGATGGTCTTGTTTATATTTAATTTTAATCCCATTTTTTCACTGTGCTCCTTGACATTCATTAGTAGAATTTGCAGATTCTTTGCATTTTCAGCTATTGGACTTAATGCATCAGCATAGCATAGGTCATTGATATTTCTTCCTGTCTTTGTATAACCATGGTTTTTTCCAATCAAGTTGTTTTCACAGATTCAATTTTAGTTGACTATGAGGAAAAAGTATTCAACCTTCTCTCATGGCTTTGGAACTTGGAGCTAGTATTTTAACCATGGTCTGTCCATATTGTAGCTTCCTGACTGGTAGGTTTCACATAACAACAGCATTTTTTTTTCTGATTTCCATTTTTAAGTGGATTTCACAGCTATAATTCTATAGAATAAAAGAAGACATTTCTGTAATCAGTGAAGCACATACTGTAATGTTTTCTGTCAATGTAGAGTGATTTACCATTGCCTTTTTCTATATAGTATACAATACTGTTTGTCCTGTTTCCTCTACAGTGGTAATGCACCTGTAGCATATTTCTATATCATGCTACTGCATGATATAGGAGTGTGATTGCTTTAGCTGGGCAGTTGAATGATTTTCATGCCTTTTGACCCTGCTGTATAAGATGTATAAGCAGTAAGGACAAGCTGTCAGCCTTGTAAGGTAGACTCTTATCAAGAAACTAACAAGCAGGCTAAAATATTTTTATAGATTTTACAAATTTTATAGATTGGCTAAATCTTGCAAGTACTTGAGTGTAATTTCCATCCTTCTCTTATCTTCTTGAGAATTAAGGAGCTGCCTGTGTGGCATGTTTTCATAAACTTCTCTCTTCACATGGCTTAAGCCACCTTTATCTGTTTGTTGCCTTGGAAACAGATCTTTCCTTTCACTCTGTCAAGGTCATCCACTATAGTTTACACAAATGCCCTGAAAGAAAGAAAAATGTGTATATTCTCTGTTTATGAAGCTAAAATAAAGAAGCATGTAGTAAATTCTAATGAGGCTGGTCTGATTCTGTTGATGAGTGTAAGGACATGATGTGTAGGTTTAATTATGAATAAAAAGATTAAATTGTATATCATAAAGTATGAAGTGGTCCTATTTAGATTGTTGACATTGTATATGAAAGTAGGATTTCACAGAATTTTGGTTGCATTTTTTTTCTCTAATGGAAGATGGTAACAGAAGAGCCAGTTACAGGTTTTGGGGAAAAGCATGCAACATTCTGAATAAATATTAGCCAAGAAAAATATATGTTATGCTAGAAGCAGGGATAATTAAAGATCCTGAATATGGACAGACTATTTTTTGATAGGGTCAGGAGTAGATCATTAATAAAAAATGTAGTAAAAGTAAAGAAGTAAAAGAAACATGAGTGAAAGTAGAAGGACTACTGGAAATTAGCTTGCATTATAAAGTATTTAAAATCAATTTATAAAAAAACTGTAAATTGCAAGAGACTGTGGGAACCAATACAGAGCTTCAATGATTAAGAAAAGAAGCAGCCAGTTATAATGGTAGTTAGTGTGTGAGTGGTGTTGATTACTGTGGGAAAGAAATGTTTCAAATAGAGTCTGCCTTAATTAGTTTATTTTAAGTCAGCTTGGGAACTTACAGTTGCAATTTTCAATATTATGTTTACATTGTACCGCTAACTAATATTAACTTAAAAAACAAACAAACAAAAAGTATTAAATATGCCTTTCTGACAGTTCTCACTTCTTGAGTTTCCCATCTATGGGAGTGTTGAAACTGCTTGGATGAAAGGAAAAAGAATTATATTATAGAGAGTCCCAGCAGTTTACTTAGGTAAACTAATGAGAACTATGAAAAAGGATGCTTGGGGAAAGGATATGCTGATGAGAAAATGCATGTAAAAAAATAACTGCTGCACAATTGAAAAAAAAATAGTTGAAAAGAACATAGTCAAAGAGAGCAAGGAATAGTTAAGATGGGAGAAAGCAAAGAAAAATTTAGAATAGTTTTGATGGAAATAAAAATTTGCTTTGGAAGAAGAATCAGTGGCTAAACATGCAGCCTCTAAGAGAATCGATGAAAATAATAACAAAACGATGAAATGATTTGGAATGAACTTTGAAAGAATTGCATTTATTATTAGGGGAATTGTTAGTATATAGCAAACAAAAAAACAAGTGAATGCAATGATTTTTATAGTTGGCTAAGATGTTTTGAGTATAACCATTTAATAAGTATTTATTTCATTCATTTAAGGATTATTTTAATGCATTTTTTCATAAAATACAAATTTATAAACTATTTTCTTTCAAAGGGCATATTTCTACATGTACATATTCCAAATTCATATTTTTATATTTTTGTAGCATGTTTGCTGCATCATAAAATTTTATGAATTATTGAATTTTATATGATACATAAACATATAAATATACATTTGCATATACGTATACATATGTGTGTGTATTCTGTAATATTCAGGAAAAGGGGGCATCATATAGACTAGTGAAAGATCAATAATAAAAAATAGTACTTTTTTGCATTTGTTTTACTTTATTATTCTCTGGGTGCATGTAAAAACTAAAATTTAGTGAAACTTTACTTTCTATTTGTGTTACATACAATTTCTTGAAGAGTATTTAAAAAGAATTCAATCCTGTTTAATGAAAATATTTAACTATCAATGTTCTGATTTGCATAGATTCTAAAGTAAGCAAATAACATTATACTTGATTGTTTTAATATACTCAATTATATAAAAGCAACACTTGTACAGTGGTGCTTAAAAGTTTGTGAACCCCTTTGTATTTTAAATATTTCTACAGAAATATGACCCAAAATGTGATCTGCTGTTCACAAAAGTCCTAAAAGTAAATAAAGATAATCCAATTAAATGAATATAAAACATTTCACTTGTTCATTTATTTATTGAGAAAAAATATCCAAAGCTTGTATCTTAAAGCACTTGAGTCAAGACAAGATGTTAGTAAATCATAAAGAAAGAGAAGTAGTTGACTGTGAAGAAGATGTATGCAAGGTCATGTGCTGTAGTTGAATAGTTGCTGTCTTAGGGAGGAAGAGGAAATCTCAGTAACATTGCTGTTGCATGTTTTAGGAATGGAATGCAACCAGCAAAGTGTGCTGCTAATCCCTAAGAGGAGAATGGAACAGAAAATAGTGAGCTCTTAAAAAGTACCAGACAATTATAAATATAGACAGTAGGCTCTTTACTTGGAACTACTGGTTTTGTTTATGGATTTCTGAAGTCGTTTTTCTTGACTAATGGAGGAATGTTGTCTATAATACTTCCACATCTGATGGAATAGAGTTGTTTAGATGGTCATTTCTTTAATTTCCTCTTGCTGGAGCAACTTTTTTTGGCATTTAAAGCAATCCAAAGCAACCCCCCCCTTTGATTTACGAGTCTGCATAAATATTTGTAAAATATAGATCATGTTTGGAAATTATTAGGGATGTGTTTGCATCATTGAAATGGGTTTAGCTGATCCAAGTGCAAATGATGCGTATTTGGTCTGATGCTTAAGGCAAACAGTATCCAACTATATTTATGTGACTTGAATTCTGCAACTTCCAGAAGTGCTCACAACTTCCGGAGGCAATTTCCTTGATTAGTTTTCTTCCATTACTTCATACCCTGTCTTCAGGTGCTTTGGAGAATAGGTTGAACCCCCCCCCCCTTCTTGGTGGCAGACTGTTTGGGCAGCTGTAACACACTGCTATCTCACATTTAAGTGATTCTCTTTTAGGACTCCAAGATCCCTCTCACAATTACTACTATTGAGCCAGGTACCACCTATTTTATAGTTGTGCATTTGGTTTTCCTTGCCTAAATGTAAAACCTTATTTTTCTCTATGTGGAATTTCATTTTGTTACATAGGCCCCAGTGTTCAAGTCTGTCAAGATCCTTCTGTATCTTGAGCCTATCTTCTGTAATATTGGCTGTTCCTACCAGCTTGGTGTCGTCAACAAATTTCATGAGTTCCCCTTCTATCTCCTTTGTTTGCCTCTAGGTGTTTGCAGATTAATTGCTTATCTTTTCCGGAATCTTCCTACATATCAATATCAGGCTGATAGGTCTATAGTTTCCTGGTTCCATTCCCCCCCCCTTTTTTAACAGTTTATTTATATATTTTCACATTACATACATAGGTGCTTAGTGAACAGCATATTGTCTGGATCATTTTATTTATATATAGTAATACTTTTCCCACTCCTAATTTTTACCTCTATTATCTATCCAACCTTTTGTAAAACAAGTCCAATGTTCGAAAATACTCTGTGTCTTCTTTTTCTTTTATTTTTAGCATCAATCTGTCAATTTCTGCACAGACTAACATTTTTTAAATTACGTCTTCTTCTGTAGGTGTTTCTTCATTTTTCCAGTACTGTGCAAATACAATTCTTGCTGCTATCAAAACATGTAATATTAAGTATAGGTTCCCTTTATCGTATTTTTCTGGTATTATGCCTAACAAAAATATTTCTGGCTTATAATCTATATGTTGCTTTAACATTTTTTCTAACCATGTATGTATTTTTGTCCAATATTTCTTGCTTTTACACATGTCCACCACATATGATAATACGTCCCCTGTCTCTGGTTACATTTCCAACATCTGGCGGACATGTTTTTAAACATCTTTGCTTATCTAGCTGGTGGTAAACGCCACCTATAAAACATTTTATATAAATTTTCCTTATATGTAGTTGCCATTGTCAGCTTACAATTTCTTTCTCTTTTTTTTGCCATTTGTCTAAGTCTATAGTATATCCAACATTTTTGCCCATACTATCATTGTCGCTTTTATCTGCTCATCTTCCATTTTTAAACTTAGCAAAAAGTTATAAAATTTCTTTATCAATTTTTCATCTACCCCTAACATTATTTGGTCAAATATTGTAGGCTCTTTGTAGAAACCATAGTTCTTAATATCTTTCTCATATCTTGATTGTATTTGCATATGCGGCCACCGTGATAAGTCCACACCTTGATTCTGCAACCCTTTGTTGTTTTAAGTGCCCCTTCCACATTTAAAATATCTTTATATGTTAAGATTTTTTCCAGATTTACTACATTTGGATGAATAAATTCTTCCATTGTTGAGAGCCAAACTGGAATTTTCATGTAGATTTTTGCTTTCACCTTTTCCCATACTGAAAGTAAAGCATTTCTTATATAATGTCTTTGAAAATACCTGAGTTTTGCTTTTATCATACCATAAAAAAACATGCCATCCTAACTGGAGATAGTGGCCTTCTAAAAACAGTAATATTTTGTGTCTAAAAGTTATCCATTCCCTCATTCATGTTAATACAGCTGCTTGATAATAAAGCTTTATTTTTAGACTCTTGCAACTTTTTCAATCTTATTCTTGCTTTTTTCCCTTGCCAAACATATTTCAAAATTATTGTATTTAGTTCATCAAAGTATTTTTTCCCATTTTTATGGGGACTGTTTGGAATACAAAAAGTAACTTCAATAAAATATTCATTTTTATATTTGCTATTCTTCCTACCATTGATAGCTGCAAATTTTTCCATTTATCCTAGTCAGTTTTAATTTGTTGTAGCAGTTTTATATAATTATCTTCTTTAATTGTTACACATTTTGCTGTTAAATGTACTCCCAACTATTTTACTTTCTTAACTATCTGTAAATCAAATTTCTTTATCAATTCTCCTTTCTGTTTTTCTGTAAGGTTTTTAGCTAAAATTTTAGGTTTATCTTTGTTTATTTTCAGTCCTGCAACTTTTCCATATTCTTCTATTTTTTCCATTAACTTAGGGCCTGTTTCCAGTGGTTCTGTGCATCTAAAAAAATCGATGCCATCTGTTTTTCACAGTGCACTTCATCATATTCCAATATGTCTAGAATAAATCTTACATTGTTTTTAATTTGTCTTTTTGGAAGGAACCCATTTTGATCCAGCTGAATGAATTCATTAAAAATGTTTTTAATCTCTCTGCCATTATTGATGCAAAAATTTTGTAGTCTGCATTTAGTAATGATATAGGCCTATAATTCTTTATCTGTGTCAAATCTGAGTCTTTCAGGATTAAGGTGATATTAGCAT
Source organism: Oxyrhabdium leporinum (assembly GCA_032468155.1). NCBI lineage: Eukaryota > Metazoa > Chordata > Lepidosauria > Squamata > Cyclocoridae > Oxyrhabdium > Oxyrhabdium leporinum. Next base: position 46,371 of record JANHFL010002833.1, on the reverse strand, counting down.
CTATCCAAGTTTTGGTATCTTAGCTTTTAGCAAAACCTCATTATAAACCTCTAACATTGACAAATTCAACGTATCCTGAAATTGTTTTTGTACCATATTTTTTAGACTAGAGGACACTCTGGACTATAAGACACACCTAGCTTTTCTGGAGGAAAACAAGAAAAAAAAAATTCTGTCTCTGCCTCCCAGCAATTTGCCTCCTTGCAGCAAAACAGCAAACAGCCTGGTCAGCTTCAGCACAGCCTGATTTAGCACAAGCAGCTGATTGACAGTTGGATCAGCCTCCTGGAATACCGACAATCAGCTGTTCCAGGCTGCGGGGATCACTGCTGCCGCCGCTTATCCCTGCTGCCTAGAATGGGCCAAACACAGTGTCAGCCTTGGGAGCCATATTTATAGAAGGCCTCTGCGGCTGCCACAATTAATGCTTGGGAAAATGGGAGGGGGGTATTCACACTGAGCTGGGTACAGTAGACACAACAACATTCTTCCCCAGGGAGTCAAGGACATGTCAACCTGCACCTGGAGAAGGAGTGGCAGAAGGAAGGACTTCGTTCGGGATGGAGTTGGATTGGGCCATGTGATCATGGATGGAGGCAGGAGGGTGGATCTTTGAATTTCTCTTGGGGAGGGA
>JANHFL010002833.1:0-12280 GCA_032468155.1 Oxyrhabdium leporinum | reverse complement strand
TTCGTTGGCAGTATAGATGAAAAAACTACTTGTGCACCTAAGTCCCTGACTTTCTTGCCTAGCTGCTCATAGTCATTAAAAATTGTTTTCAAGCTCCAGGGAGACAACATACCTCTCTGGATGTTCCTTTGAGTATTGAATCTCCTATCACCAACACTCGTCTCTTCTTTTTTTTCCTAGGGAGGTTTGGGGTGTTTTTCTATCTGTCACAGAAGCATTTGACTGTTACTTTTTTAGGGGCATTTGATGGTGTTTCTTTTCTCTGTGTCTGCATGTTTTCTTCTAGTGAGAGTCCATGAAATCGATTGCTGAGCACCAGTAGGGTTGCATCAGACAATGGGTATCACTGTTACATGTTTCATCCATAATCACATAGTTCCAATGGCCAAGTCATGATATTTCATGATTTTTTCCAGTTCTTTTTCTTCAACTCTGGCCTCTCCTGGTATAGTGATATCAATAAATTGTATGCTTCAGTTTTCAACAACTGTGATATCTGACATGTTGTGTTCCAAATGATGATCTGTCTGTATTCAAAAGTCCCACAAGATCTTCACCTTCTCATTTTCGACAACTTTTTCCACTTTATGTTCCTATGACTTTTTGGATTCAGGTAAGTTGTATTTTTTACATAATGACCAACTCAGTCATTATGATTAACAACTCGGTCATGTCTAGCTTCGTAATCAGTTTGCACGATTGTGCTACACTCACATATTAAATGTGAAATAGTTTCAACTTTGTCATTGCAAAGTTGGAAGTTTGGATTGTCAGTGGTTTTTTGTATCTTTGCTTTCATGGCATTAGTTTGTAGTGCTTGTTCTTGAGCAGCAAGTATTAAATCTTCTGTTTTTTTCTTGATGGTTCCCATCTTAAACTATGCTCATGTCAAGTTGTTATCACATTTTTCTTCAATGTTTTTCAAGTGCTGTCCATGCAAAGCTTTGGTTTTCCATCCATTTAATCTGTCATCCAGCTGATTTTCCTTATATTTCCTTTTTTTTTCTGTTGTGTTTATAATGTTCTCCGTTTTCAGAGCCTGCAGCAATTTTTCTGTACTTTGATTCACATAGTCATTCAAACTTTGTTTTCCTTCTTCTACAGCTTGATGGATTTGCAGTAGCCCTCTGCCCCAGGCAGGTATAACCTGTCAATGTCACTTCGTGGATGTAAAGTGTGGTACATATTCAAACGTTTGCATGTTTTCCGGTCCAGGTTTTCCAGTTCAGCCAAAATCCAGTTGATGATTCCAGCTGGGTAGCGTATCACTGGAACTGCCCTGTATTAATGGCTTTAATTATGTTTCCAGCATTCAGCTTCGATTTTAATATTTTGCAGACCCTCCTGATGTATTCCATTTGCATTGACTCTTTGACTTTTCCATTTAAGATGTTATCTGCTTCGAAGACGCCTAGCTATTTGTAACCATCATCCTTTGCTAATGCTTTCACTATGCTTCCATTTCCCAGTTCTATTCCTTCTATTTTTTCCATTTTTCCTCACTGCGTGGATAATAGAACACATTTTTCAAGTCCAAAGTTCATTTTGATGTCGCTGCTGAACAGTTGAACTGTGTTGAATATTGATTTAAGTTCAGTGGGGCTTTTTGCATATATTTTTAAGTCATCCATGTATAGTAGATGATTTATTTTGCCATGTTGGCTTGAGATTTTGTATCCCAGTTTTCTGTTTCATAGGATTGTCATCAATGGAAATAATGCAATGTTGAACAGTAGTGGCGAAAGTGAGTCCCCTTGGAAGATTCCTCATCTGATGTTGACCTCACCAATATTCTCCCCATTTGCTGTTAGAACTGTTTTCCATTTTTGCATATTTGCTTCCAAAAATGTACAAATATTTTTGCTGATTCCAAAGTTTTCCAGACAGGCATTAATCCAGCTGTGAGGTAATGAGTCAAATGTCTTCTTATAATCAATCCATGTCATATTTAAATTTGTTTTTCTTCATGTTGCATTTTTTAGTTCCATTTTGTCAATGAGCAGCTGATCTTTTCTTCCTCTTGATTTTTTATAATTTCCTTTTTGTTCTACTGGATACAAACTGTTTTCCATCAGATGACTGAATCCTGAATTCGCCAGTATTCTTGTAAAAAGTATGAGCATTGTTGGCAGACAAGTAATTGGGCAGTAGTTGCTTGATTCTGTGCCCTTTTCTGGATCTTTCATTATCAAGTATGTTTGGCCAGGTGTTAACCATTCTTCGCTTGTTGCATTTTGAAGCACTTCATCAAATTGAGTGGCCATGCAGTGATGAGGCTGGTCAGTACCCATGCAATTCGTCCAGGCCACATTCTTGACCTTCTTTACTTGTTTTGCGACCATATCAGCTGTTAATACAATATCCTCCATTTTGTTTCATGTTGCTTGTTTTTTAATATCTTTGATCCAGGATGCAGTATTATTGTGTTCCACTGGATTTTCCCACAGTTCTTTCCAAAACTTCAAAGTTTTTTCTTTACATGGGTGAACATTAGTTTGGATTCGATTTTCATCCAAGTGACCAGTAGAAGAGGTTTTGGTTTCTTCTGAACTGGACATTTTTGTGATATTGTTATATTCATCCTTCATATCTTTCTATTTTCTTTGCTGTTGCTATTTCACACTGTTTTTGTTCTTTCATTATTTCCATTATTGTTTTTTCCTCCAGGCTGTATGTTTTGCATAAACTATTTTTCAGCTTTTCATTCTTTAGTTTTCCTTCTTTCAATTATTTCAAATTGCTGACATCTCCTCATAGTTTTTAATTTTATTTTTAAGTTGAAATTATTATTGTTGCTGTTGTTGTTGTTGTTATTCCTCAGTGCAACCCAGGAAATCTTTTAGTAATGTCCAAAGTAGCCATTGTTTCAAGTCACAATAAAAAGCTCTGTAGATTCACAGACACTTAACTTATATGGTCATCTGCCCTCCAAGGTAGCTGGAGGGAGAACATTAGAGTGTGCTCTGGGAAAGGCACATTGTAAGTGAAACAAGTCAGAAATAAAGAGATGTTGCAGGCAACGGAGAAAAATGTAAGGTTCAATCATATGGTAACACTGCCTTCAATAGACTATTTGTCTACTTGTCCACTGTCTAATTAATTCCTTGCCCTATGCAAATGCACATTAGGAGAACTCAAGAGACAGATCTATCAAGCAGATTTAGTTGTCACACATGTCCACTAGCTAGATTTCTATTTAAGAATTGGGGCCAGGCAGATCTTACCCATAGAAATGATTGCCACTGGGGACACAATGATATCAAACCCCCTCCCCACCATTTTTGTATGATACAAACTGGAATAGGGGGGTCAGATTTTGTGTGGAAGACTTGAAAAACCACAGGGGCAGAGCCTTTTTCCTGGCTCCAGGGAATCTTGAAATGGCAGCACAATCTGCACAAATGTTGCTGTTTCTCAACGCTTGAATATTTAAAACATTTAACTTGCTCAATTATGTGAGTCAAATTGTGGGCTTTATTGGTACTTCAGAATACCTTAGCTTTTGCTTTCTGATAGCAAAGCCCTGAGTGCTCTCTCATGGCCCTCCTGCCTCGGGCACGAACAGCCACATCAGCTGCATAAATTCTCCTGGCATTTGCAAGCTTGAACTTTGGAGAAAGGAAACCAAGGAATGTATACAAATATTAAAGAAGACATTAGGTAGCATACACCTCCTTGCCTCACACCATCCTGCATTTTGATCACATCAACACGTATCAGCAGGATTGCACCTGAATCTGGAGTTGCCATATCAAGAGTAGAAGCCATTTGTTAATGACAGCATTTTTAAGCTTATCCCAGCTTAACTGTATTCTGGAGACAAACGGCAGCTCAGAAATAAGCAGAGGGACATGCCATTTTGAGTTAGTGGCTTGTGAACATTTCTCAGCTAGAGGCTGAAAAGCAGCCATTAATCTGTTGTAGAACTTCCATAAAGCAGACTGCATCCCCAAAGAGAGGCTCCAGCTGCACATGTGGCTTCCAACATCCATGTGTTGCATACAATTTGTAAATTATATTTAAGAGGCTTATAGATCAGTGTTTTCTGAAATTCTTGTCTTGCCAGATAATTTAGCATCTGCAGGATGGATGCCAAAACAGGAGGACATTAAAAGAAGTGTCAGGACTGAAATAAAGAAGATCAAGCCTATTAAAATTGTCCTCATTAAGTTATAGCCCAAGGAGTCCTCCCCCAATCTGACACCATGAACCCAGGAGGTGGGATGATCTCCCAAATTTGATTCACCAAGAGGCTGCTTTCATTGGACACTTTTTATAGCCCTGTCCCCCTCTCTTTCCCCCTCCACCCCTGGCATTGCTTAGTTTAGGCATCGGCAACAGAAGGTTGGAACGTATTAATGAGGATTAAATGTCTAGCAGGTCTTAGGCTTCTATGATGGCAAAAAGGGGAAATAATGATCTAATAGGGATTAGAACATTAAGTTTGATAATTTGCAAGACTAATTAGATGAGGGAATAGAAGGGGGATTTATCAGATTTGCAGATGATATTAAACTGGCAGGAATAGCCAACACCCCAGAAGATACGCTCAAGATCCAGAAGGATCTTGAGAGACTTGCACACTGGGCCCTATCTAACAAAATGAAATTCAAAGTAGAGAAAAGTAAGTTTTACTCTTACAGAATAGGTGAAACCTGGCTCAATAGCAGTAACTGTGAGAGAAATCTTGGAGTCCTAGTGGACAATCACTTAAATCTGAGTCATCAGTGTGCGGTGGCCAATGCATTCCAAGGCTGCATTAACAGAGGAATAAAATCAAGGTCACATGAAGTATTACTGTAAGGTCTTGCCTCTCCAATCTTCCCAAGAAAGCAGGACTCTTGAAACTGCAGTTGTTCCAAAAGGAGCTTTTATTAAAAGGCTTCTGATAACAAGAGAGTTAGGTAAGAACTGAAGAACTTCTCACTTAAAGCCAGCTCTTTAAAGCAATGCTAACCAAACCCCTCCCACACTACATCATTGCAGGGAAACAGAAACAGAAAGGTCATATGCAGATCACTCCATTCCTCCCCCCTTCCTGCCAGCAAAATGCCAGCGTCCCTGTAGAAATATCTGGGACCTGACATGCCGCCCCGCCCCCTAGAAAAATGGGAAGTCCACCAGAAAGAAAACAAAAGAGGGAAGGGAAACAAAGGAAACATAAAATCAATGAGGTTTGTCAGGGTACAACTGATGAAATATACGTACTAATTTAGGGGCATGCACATGTTTTTTGTGAACCCATTCATTGTGTGAGAAGGGGAAGTGTTTCCAAGCCACCAGGTGGTCCCATGGAATTTCCTAGAGTCTAGAATTTCCTGAACCTCAAAATGTTGTTCACCCTCTACCATAATAGGGGAACAGGGGTAGTAGCCGGTGACTTCAGCCTTCAATAAGCTACAATGGAAAATGGGGTGGACTTGCCATAATGACTTAGGGAGTTGTAATTCCACTGTGACAAGGTTAATAATACGAACTATGGGGAAAGGTCCAATATATTTAGGATCCAACTTTTCAGACTGCTGCAAAGATTTTAGAAACTTGGTGGAAAGGTAAACTTTGTCCCCCACTTTATAAGGTTTAGGTTCAGTTCATTTCTTGTCTGTTTGTACTTTATAGGCAGCCTTGGCTTCATTCAAGGCTTTGAGGACCACCGGCCAAATGGTTTGCAAATGACTGATCCACTGTTTCAAGGAGGGGATTTCTGGTTCATGTGAGGGTAACTCAGGCATAGCATTAAATTCTTGCCCTGTGGCAACTCTGAATGGGGTAAAACCTGTGCTAGTGTGAATTTCATTATCATAGGCCACTTCTGCAAAAGGCAATAACTCATTCCAATTGTCCTGCTGATAGTTAATGAAACCATGCAGGTATTGTTCCAGAACTGAATTCGTTCATTCCATGGCCCTGTTTGTTTGTGGATGATGACTAGAGCTAAGTCCCTGTTCAGTTCCAAGTCGGTCCAAAAAGGCTTTCCAGAAGTTGGATGTGAACTGGACCCCTCTGCCAAAATAAGACATTGTGGAGCCCCATGAAAGTGGTATTTGTGGATCAAAAACAGCTTAGCCAGGGCTTTGGCCATAGGGATCTTTTGGCATGGGATGAAGTGAATCTGCTTTGAGAAAAGGTCTGTGACAACCCAGATCACTGTGTTTCTAGAGCTACAGGGCAATTCTACAATGAAATCCATGGAGATCTCTCTCCATGGTGCTGAAGGGTCAGCCACTGGCTGCAGTAGACCAGCGTTTTTCCCCTGCCTGCATTTAACGGCATTGCAAATGGGGAGCTTGCTACATAGCTTTCTATGTCTTTTTTTTAATGAGGGCCACCAGAATTGCCATTTCAGTAAATGTAACATTTTTACAAAATCAAAGTGGCGAGATAATTTGGAGTTGTGACAAGCTTGCATAGCTTTCAGCCTTTCCCTAGCTGGGACATACAGCTTATTCCCCACCCAAGCTAACCCATCTTTTATTATGCAAGTGTGTCTATGGGTACTAAACCACTCATCTGTTTCTAAGGCCTTTTTGAACTCTGTGGTGGTGGCATTGTCTAAGGTAGAGGGGTCATTTTTTGTCTGAGAGTGTGTGACAACTTTAGCTGCTAATTGGGAGGTTGGGAGCATGGGATTAATTACTTCTGCCTTGACACTGTTGTATTGGGGTAGTCTGGACAAGGCATCTGCCAGAAAGTTTTTCCCTCATGGTAAATACTTCAAAGTGAAATTAAAGCATTGGAAGTACTGTGCCCATCGGACCTATTTTGGGGAGATTTTCTATGGGGTTTTGAGTGCTTCCAAGTTCTTGTGATTGGTCCATACCTGGAAAGGTATTTTGCTTCCTTCTAAGAAATGTCTTCAAGTTAGGAGTGCCCACCTGACTGCAAAAGCCTCTTTTCCCCATATTGCCCATCTCTGTTCAGTGTCAGTTAATTTCCTAGAGGTGTATGCACATGGTTGTAATTTTCCTTCTTCATTCTCTTGGAGTAAAACAGCACCAACTGCCACATCACTAGCATCAGCCTGAATTACAAATGGCTTCTCTGGGTCTGGGCGTTTTAACACAGGTTTGGCCGAAAACAGTCTTTTCAATTTTTCAAATGCCTCTTGGAAGTCCATAGTCCACTTCAGTGGTAGGCTAGGTTTTGATTTATCTACCCCCTTGGTTTTTAACAGATTTGTTAATTAATCAGCTGCATGAAAATGGCAGGAGCCCCTTGGAGCCCGAATGGCAAAACCTTGAACTGAAAACATCCCAACAGACAATTAAACGCTGTTTTCCATTTATCTCCCTCCTGGATCTGGATCTGGTAATAAGCCTCCCTTAGGTCTAGTTTGGAAAAAATTCTCCCCTTCACCAAATGGGCCAGCATGTCCTTCATTAGGGGTAGGGGATAGAGATTTTCCTTGCAAATAGCATTTAAATTTCTATAATCCACATGTAAGCGTAACGAGCCATCCTTCTCCCAGAACAGGACTGGGGCAGCCACCTTGAGTCTCACCAGTTTGATGAACCCACGCTTGAGTTTTTTGCCTATAAATTGCCGCAGTTTACCCAGTTCCCAGGGAGTCATAGAGTTTCGGCTTAGGTAGTTTGGCCCCTGGTAAGATCTCGATGGCACAATCTGTAGACCTATGGGGAGGAAGTTCATCTGAGGCCACTTCGCTGAAAACATACATCAAATCTCAATATTCCCCGGAGACACCCAGTAGGGGTCCATTCACCACAGTTGCACCTACCTCCTCACTCTGCAGTATTCCAGTCTGGTGGGGTTCCTCTGGTGGGGTTCTCACTTTTCTCTCCATCAATGGAATTAACAGTTCTATAGGGATTGTAAGGGGTTTGACAACCCCACTTACCAAAGAGTCTTTGTAGTCGCTCTCTGACTGATCATTATTAGGGAATTAGAGGGCCCACTCCGTCCAGTCCACCCTTGGGTTCCACTTCTTTAACCAGCGCAGTCCCAGAATTAGGGTCCAGCCCATCCCTGGTGTCACAATGAAAGCAATGGTTTCTGAGTGATTTGCCATCATTAGTTCGAGTGGTTCAGTGGCAAACATGGCCAGGGCATCCCTCGCAATGGACCCATCAAGTTGGCAGAACGAGACTGGAGTTTTTAGTGGCCTTAGTTGAATGCCCAGTTCCCCAACCAGAGTCGGGCTTATTAGGCTTCTCATGCACCCAGAATCCATCATGCTTAAAGTCTCACTTTTCTCTCCGTCAATGGAATTAACAGTTCTATAGGGATTGTAAGGGGTTTGACAACCCCACTTACCAAAGGATCTTTGTAGTCGCTCTCTGACTGATCAGGTTCCTCCACCCGAGGGGTCGGAGTTCCTCGCACCGTAATTAATTCATTCAGGAACTCAGCGACCACATGGGTCTTTAGGACGATGTCTCTGGAACTCAGTGGTACCTTTGAGGGTTTCCCTCTGACCTGCTTCTCTCCTTTCTGGGTGGGCATCCTCGCATTCGGTTGCGGGTGGGCATTTGGTTGCGCAGTGGCTTTCCTTCCCGCAATTGAAGCAGGTGGTTGAGCATGGCAGGGCAGAGTCAGGCTTGGTTCCTTCCCTTCCAGTGGGATCTCTTCCAGGAGCGGTTAGCACAGTAGTGGTTTCTAGTTTGGTCAATTTCAGCTTCTTCAGCAAAGATACACCAGCTGTGCAGGCAGACTGGGCTCTATGGGCGACACAGGCATTGTTCAGGTCATTCTTTAAGCGATCTTTGAACCAACTCACGAGTATTTCCTCTGGCCAATCTACGTGGCAAGTCAGGTCACAAAACTCTTCAATTTACTCGGCATCTGGATGGCACTCCTGTCTGATGTATCTTATGTGGTCTGTAGCCTCACGGTCAGCTAGGAGGTCCTCAAATCTCCATCTCGGGGCTGTCATGAAGCAGTTGAAGTTGCGGAGCTCTGTTGCATCTGCATTATGGAGGCTCACTGTCCAACGTGCAGCTGATCCTTCTAGAGCCAGTGTGACAACCCTGACTTTGGCCTCTTCAGTAGAGAGGTCCCTCCCATACTCCTGCATGTAGGTCAGTACATGTGCGAGGAAAAATCCCAGTTGCTGGGGATTCCCATCTAATTTGATGCCAGGGAGGGCGTCTTCCATTCTAAGGGTGGAAGCCTCCTCCCATCGAGTCACAGGCCTTGCTTTGCATCGAGATGTCTCCAGGACAGATCTTCCATGGTGGCAATGGGTTCGCCCATAGCCCCTGCGATTTCAGTAGATGTCACTGGAGTTGGGGATCCCCTTCATTCATTGGTAGCCTCCTTTTGTGCTCCTACCTTGCCCACGGCGCAAGCCAGGGTGCCCTGGATCCACATGCCATGGATGGCCTCCCTTATGAGGTTCATGGCTTCTCTCAGGAGTTTGTTGGGCTAGTCTGGAGTTTCTACCAGTTTGTCATTGTCATAGAGATCTTCCATTTCCTGCTTCCAGCCATGTTGGCAGCTCCCACAAGTGAGGGTGACATCCTTGGCCCTGCCACTCCAGCCTTCCTTCTTCCCAATGCCAATGGACCACCTCATCTTGGCAGCGGTGCTTGAGGCAAGGGTGTCCTCAATCCAGGCATTGAGGGCCTCTTCTGCTTGAGCCTTGAGGGACGGATATTCTTCCCCAGCATTCAGCCCCTTTGTGGTCGCTGCTCTGAGCAGACATGTGCCATGGTAGCGCTGTTGCCTCTCTGGATTGACCAGTTTGCAGTTCCTGCCTACAGTTTGTAGTTCCTTGCCTCTCCAATCTTCCCAAAAAATCAGGACTCTTGAAACTGAAGTTGTTCCAAAAGGAGCTTTTATTCAAAGGCTTGTGATAGCAAGAGGTCTAGGCAGGAGCTAAATTTTCCCTCTTAAAAACAGCAATTTAAAGCAGTGCCAACAAAGCCCCTCCCATAGTACAACAATGCAGTAAACAGAAACAGAAACTTCATATAGAGATCTCTCCAATCCTCTCCCCTCCCACTAGAATACCAGCATTCCAATAAAAATATATGGAACCTGACAGAAACTGAATTCACATTCTCTTAAGAGACCACACAATGAAATAAAAACACATTTAGCACATTTTTCAGGGTTCAAGCCAAAATACCACATTGATGTTTGCTCTCAATGTAATATTTAGGAAAAATTTAGACATTAATGAAGTAGACAAATGATTTCTGTACACAGTATATTTTCCTGAAGAGTTCTGGTAGACCCTAAGTATCTTCATTTTATTTAGGTATATTTATGTGTCATGTTAATAATTTTTTTTACAATATACTCTTGAATATTTTAGTTTTATTTTATCAAATGTTAATAGTACTTAAAATGTACAATTTAAATATTTTCTTTGATTCTATAAGCTTTTTATTTACCAAAGAAACTTATCATCCATTTTAGTGTGGGACTACTGAATCTAATAGTTAATTTAAGCTAAAGCTGAAGTATTTTTTTCTTTACATTCTAAGAATAATAACACATCAGTGGCTAAACCCAACTCTTTTATATTACTTGGACTTTGCGGAGATCAAAGCTGGATTGATTTGCATGAAAAAAGTCATATTGATCCATGTCATTGATATCAACAAAGAAGAAGATTAGTTGATCCTGGGAAACCAAATAAAATAACAGAGTTTTCTCTTGAATAGTTTATTGAAAAAAATTGTGGTCTATTTTCTTTAATTTATACACCAGCTCTTTTTCCAGAAATTGTCATGAGTATTGGTCCATTTGATTTATTTTATTGAATTGTAAGACTTAAAGCCAACCTTTAGAAGTTCAGGTACAAAGTAAGGAAAAGGATTATTCTGACCCTGTTCCGTAGCTGCAGAGTTATAGATTGAGTATTTTCAGCTACATTCCTTGAAGTCCCTATTTCTCTCCCTCCCCCAAACAGTACCTCTGAACATGACATGTAAGAACCATTGGCAGTGTTTATGTGCAATTTGAGTGGAAATATATCAAGCAGAATTTCAAGCCAAAGGTCATCACTGACAAGGGTCACTGACAAGCAGTGAACCATCAGATGTTGTTAAGCTACAGACTTGGAGGGTCTGGTTCACAGAAAGGAATACTGGGGACAATATTCCTGATGGTACACAATTTTCACAGTTTTGCCATAAATCAATATTAAACATTCTGCTGCTATTGCTTGCTAGATTGTGAATAGTTAGACAGAAAAGCAATAACAGTTATTTGACAATATGGTTTAAGATTACACAAAAGCAAGCAAGAAGAGCTGCATGTGATTAGAAGAAAAGCCAATATGCACAATTTGATTACATGCAAGGGAGAATGAGAATGTTATAGGTGTAGGTATAAAGCATTACAAGAATATAGGAAATCTTTAAAAATAATCAGGTCTATTCAAGCAATTCAAGTTTAATTTCTCCTCCCTCCAGTTGGGGCATAGGAAAATAAGGGTCATGGACAGGATTAAGGAATCAAGAGATTGTTGGAAAGCTAGTGTGTTTTCATTGTAGCAGAAAGACAACTCAGTTGATCTATGCTGCTATAGGGAATAATACAGTAAATTTGGTTTCCAGTTTCTTGGTAGAGAATTAAGTGGGGACAATCTTCCTAGCATCAATGGTTCACAGTATAGACACACAAAGACTAAAATGAATAAAATATATTTAGCATTGCTTTCTAAAGTTTTGCTGCGTTTCATTTCAAGAACTGTAAATTGTTGGGTTTTAAATCAAAATATCCAGAAGTAATAGCTGTATAGCTGCTTTATTATTCTCTTTCAACCAAATAACAAAATATGTTAGAGAAGTGCCTTCAATATTCTGAATCCTCTCAGACCCTTTCATCTAGGGTTTTATCTGAGCAGGGCTCACTGAAAAAATGAAACTTAGTCAGCTCTGTTTTGTGCTATCCTGTTGAAGGAACCCCTCAACAATAGGGCTGAAAAATACTATCAGCAATATGATACATCTCATTTTCTCTCAACATCTGTATTCCTGATTTTCAAGCATTCATGCCTTGTCTTCTCATGTTTTTGCATAGCTCTCCATTTCTTGATACAGTTTACCTTGTGCCATTCTGCTCATTTTTTATTTACACTGACACAAGAACATTGTCTATGTGTAAGGACTTGCCTCTCCTCTCTTCTCAAGAAAGCAGAACTCTTGAAACAAGTAACATTTCAAAAGGAAACTTTTATCGGGAAATAGTGATAGATTACAGATTAACAGTTGGAAGAAGCCTTGTAGGTAATCTAGTCCAACCCCCTGCCCAAGCAGGAGACCCTACACCATTTCTGACAAATGGCAGTCCAATCTCTTCTTGAAAG
>JANHFL010002832.1:106418-118042 GCA_032468155.1 Oxyrhabdium leporinum | reverse complement strand
TCCCTCCCTCCCTCTCATTATAATCTTTCTTCCTTGCTCTCTTCCCATCTTTCCTTCTTTTTCTTTGACTTTCCTCTTTCCCTTGCTCCTTTCCTGTCCCTTCTTGGATACTCAAATGCAAAAGGGAAAACATTTCTCCTTTTGTTTTGTTTTGCTTTTAGTTTGTTTTGCTAGCCCTCTGCCAGCGAAAACTGAGTTCGGGGGGGGCGCAACCCCCCGACCCCATTTTCGGCCTCGGTGGCCTCCTGCAGCCCTTTGCCAATGAAAATGAAGCTCGGGGGCCATATGCCCCCCCAAGCTCCATTTTTGGCAGCAACCATCTCCTGCAGCTCTCAGCCAGCGCAGCCCCCTGGGGCCCATATCCAGCCGTGACGACCTGCAGCCTTCTGCCAGCGCAGGCACCCCAGGCCCTGTTTTTGGCCGCGACGGCCTCCTGCAGCCCTCTGCCAGCGAAAACAACTTGGGGGGACTGCACATGGCCCTTCTGAGCTCTGTTTTCACTGGCAGAGGCACTGCAGGCCGGTCCTTCGCTGTTCCAGGGCAGCCCCATGGGCCAGATCTAAGCACCCTGAGGGGCTGTATACAGCCCGCAGGCCTTGAGTTTGACACTCCTGTTCTATGCTAACAGAGAAATAATTGAGCTAAATAAACAATATAAATCATACAAGAAACAATGAGGCAATCAGCAGGGCTTAAGAGAAACACTTGTAGATGGTATAATTTTTTTGCTAACCTGGACACTTGCTTGGCATGCAAAGTATTTACATACATGAGACTCTGAACCTAAGATTTATCAAAGATTTCTTTTGTGTAGATAGCACAGGTGCTGTTTCATTTGTTAGATAATACAGAGACCCTAAAATGATCATACTTTTCAGCAATCAATATTAGAAAAAGGTATTAAAATTCCATTGATTTTGGAAAGAAATAATTTTGGATTTTGGAAAGAAATAACAAATTTAGTATCTTGTCAAAAAGAAAAAAAATGATATTTCTGGATACCATTATGGTAGTCAGAAGTTATAAAACACAAGCTTGGGATAAATGAAGTCAAAATAAACACTGTACTTGTTGCAGTGAAATGAGAGTGGTAAATTATTCATGTGGTTGTAGGAAGAACAAGCAGGTCTATCATTGACCACAGTTGGAAATATTACCACATGGTTAAGTTTTAATGCAATCTTGAATATAAAAACCTAAATAAGCAGAAAACAGTAATCAACCTTCCTAGCTTTTCCAGAATCTCAATGTTTAATCATGTTTAAATGCTCATATGAATCTATAAACAAAAAAAATGAAATTTGAATAGTTTATAGAAATCCATAGTTTCCATTTCAGACTTCTTCACCTGATTCTTCAAATGAGAATTCCCCAGCTACTCCCCCTGATGAACAGGGTCAAGGTGATGCGCCACCACAGCTTGAAGATGAAGAGCCTGCATTTCCACACACCGATTTGGCAAAATTGGATGACATGATCAACAGGTTTTTTTAAAATATTTTTGTAATTTTCAAAAGTTCTAGCAGTTGTGCGGTTAACTTCTGTTGGCATTTTGGATGTATTTTAGTAGCTTTTAAACAAATACATCCACTTTTTGTTTACCAACTACCTTGGTTATTGATTATTTGAAATACGACAAAAAGCAAAAAAAAATATTTTCCAACCAATGTGTACATTTATGACCAAATTTTATATTCATGACAACAATGCATGCTGGAATAAGAATAATGCTGTCATAGCTGTGTGAGAACTTGATTTAAATGAAATGACAGAAACCCAGTGATCTTCACAGCATCTATCTTCTCTCAGTCATGTATTCACTTCGTTGGAACAGAACTCTGTTTTAAACAAGGAGTGCACATAAAACTTGAATTGTTTACAAAGAACAGTATCAAATTATGGCAGAGTTTTTTTAAGTGTTTCTGAATTTATGACCTAAGTATTTAGGATACATGAGTGAGGAAAACCTAGATGTAATATAAAATGAATTATACTCTTATGTTTTCCTAGACCTCGATGGGTTGTTCCTGTGTTGCCCAAGGGAGAGTTAGAAGTTCTTCTAGAAGCTGCTATTGAGCTTAGTAAAAAGGGTAAGCTGAAAAATAAAACATTAAGAAAAATTGATATAATTAATATTCCTGGCTACATTTTAAAATAGTTTACCTGTATGAATTGGTAACAGTCTTAAACAGACACTACCTTAGTGCCTATGCATTCCTGTTTCTTTTGTAACCCCTCAAAAACATTTAGTTTTCATAAGTCTACCTTCCATCCTCAGCTATTAGTGTTCTGATTATTTTTTCTTCCAAGTTTTTGGATTTTTCACATTAAAATACTGTGGTATTAAATATTTTAGATTTACTAAAGAAACTAGCACTTTTATTCCATTTTTATAAAGTACAATAGATACCTAACGCTACAAAGGGTTTTAAATCTTGAAAAAGATTTTGAATGATCTGTTGTCATTGGTGTTTTGAGGATTGAATTTCCATAGAAATAATTTTATTGTTTTTTTACATAGGTCTTGATGTTAAAAGTGAGGCATGTCAGCGATTTTTCCGAGATGGATTAACAATTTCTTTCACAAAAATACTTACAGATGAGGCAGTGAGTGGCTGGAAATTTGAAATTCATGTAAGTTGGAGTTAGCTACTCAAAAATATATGATAATAAGCCAATCCAGTGTGCTAAAAAAAGGAGATTAAATTTCCCAAGCCCTCTGGCTTTCTAAACCAATAATTCCCAATTTTTTTGAATAGGGAAATACTTTTAATATTAACATTTTTGCAGTCTTCCTCATGATAATAATTGTATACATGTCATCGGGTGGGATATGAAAATGTACAGAAGGAAAATATGGGATGTAACATGCACAGAGAAACATTATAGGATATCTGGGTAGCTGTGTAAAAGACAGAACAGTAGGAGCTCATAGAGAACAGCTGTGCCAAAGTGAGGACATTTATAAGAAGCTTAAAAGAGTAGCAGGTAGGCGCAATATAAGATCCTGACCCAGAATAGATGCACAGATATACATAAAGGAATTCGCTTGCAGACTGCTTTAAATCAGGGGTCTCCAACCCCCTGACTGTGGCCCATTACTGGCCCTTGAGCCGTTTGGAACCAGGCCACGGAAGTGGTGGCCGAGAGTGTACACTCCCACTTGCATAAGCAGCATGCACAGATGCCCGCTGCTCGTACAAATGGAGCTGTGCGTGCACACTTGCCCGCCGCTCACATGGAGCCATTCC
The DNA here is from genome assembly GCA_032468155.1 of Oxyrhabdium leporinum. Lineage (NCBI taxonomy): Eukaryota > Metazoa > Chordata > Lepidosauria > Squamata > Cyclocoridae > Oxyrhabdium > Oxyrhabdium leporinum. Next base: position 114,791 of record JANHFL010002832.1, on the reverse strand, counting down.
TCTCCCACCCACCCCACCACTGAGCCGCAAAGCTGGGGAAATCTGCTTTAAATGGCTCAAATACAGGCAGTGGCAGACAGAGAATTTTGCTATCACAGTCATATTTGAGCAGTCCGCCAGATTTTTGGAAATTTGCTGATAAGTTTTTAGTAATCAGAGTCCAAAGCAGGAGAAAGAAGCATCATTGGGCACAATACAAGGTTGTCAATATCATAGGTAGGTAATCACCTAGTTGGGGTCCCAAGGAGCAGATTTTCCACAGGTTTGAGCTCAGGTCACGGAGTTCTGAGTACCATTTCAGTTTTTCTCAACAAGAGAAGTCAAGTTTCCTCTATTGCAAAAAGTGCATTCTAGGTCTGGATAGTCTTTCCGGTTCCTCATCCTAAGGGAGGGGGCACAGCTGATCCTGGTGATTGCTGAGTGCACCAGCCTCATGTCATTGAATACTCAAGGCTTCCATAGGCTGAAATTCACTTAGCAGGCTCCTCTGAGTCAGAGCTGATCATGACATGCAGGAACAGTGCCATTAATGAGAAAAAGCATGCATGCACTGTCTATGCTGCATGGAAGAGAAGTGTCATCAAAGGGTTGCTTTTGATCTGCTGGTATTTTTGTTTTCAATTTTCTACCTAGGCAGTGGAATATTTTTTTGGTCAGTGGTTGTGAATAGAAGAGCAGTTTGTTTCATTTGCCATGTTTGGTGCGTGTCACAGATCCCTTCTAAAAATTCTGCAGTTCCCCGGGGACCCATGGTCTACAGTTTGGTAATTGTTAGTCTAAATCTAAAAGACACTGCAGTGTAGCATTGTGTTTATTACTATAATAAGATTAGTGGCAGAATTTGAATACAAGGCAGCATATCTAAAATCATTTTCTTTTAAATAGAGATGTATCATTAACAACACCCATCGCCTTGTTGAACTTTGTGTGGCAAAGCTGGCCCAAGATTGGTTTCCTCTTCTTGAACTTCTTGCAATGGCCTTAAATCCTCATTGCAAATTCCACCTTTATAATGGTACGCGTCCCTCAGAAACTGTTCCTGCTGGAGCTCAGCTAGCTGAAGATGAACTTTATGCTCGACCTCCAGACCCACGGTCACCAAAGGTATTCTGATTGAAATTGGAACTATAGGTGAAATCTCTGAAAAATAATTTCCAGAGATAAGGGAAAACTACAGAAACTGGATTTCTTTTGGTTTGGTATTTGAGTCAGAAAAACTAGAATTTGTGCATTTATTTCAACAAAAGCCTATGCAGAGGGTTTTTAGAATATGATTTCAGTCTGATATTTAAGTAATGATATCATTTACAATTTTCATAATTCAGCTTCCCTTTGTACTGCAAATAGTACTTTTTCAGAGTATTAAATTGAATAACAGTGGTGGACAAAGCACTTGAATGCTTGAATTTTTTTTATTCTCAGTGCAATTTAATACATTTATTTTAGCTAAATTAGATTATGGAACCTAACAGAAATAGATTTTTAAAGATAATCTTCGTGCCTTTGTTTCTAACAAAAATAAAATACTTATTCTGCCTTTAAAATGTCATAATTAAAGACTGGATTTCAGGTGATACAATTTTTCAAATTTTCAAATTTCAATAAAGTTTAAAGGATAGTACTAGGTAAAGGTAAAAGAACAATAATTTAAAGATACCGGCGTCTAATTTCAATCAAATATGTTGAGCAACGTCTGTGACGTAAATATATGTTTTGGTGGTAGAAATTACTTGTAAAGGAGAAAACGTTGTTTTTCAGGGTTGGCTAGTAGATCTCATCAACAAGTTTGGCACCTTAAATGGGTTTCAAATCCTACATGATCGTTTTATGAGTGGATCAGCACTGAATGTTCAGATTATTGCAGCTCTCATCAAGTAAGTTCTTCTAAGGAAGTGTTTGGAATTTGTTATCTGAACAACAGTATCTCATTTAATTCAAATACCATAGTATTAATAAGTAAACTTGGAGGGTGGTTTATATCCAATAGTGGATTTGCCCCTGTAGAAAATATTTCTTCTCTTAACTAATCAGAATACCTGGCTTTTTTACCTATTCCCATTTGCTGTCAAAAATAGTTTTTGACTGCAAAAGAGGTAATTTAGAGATAGTTCATATCAGATTGTTCCAATTAAAGGTGTTTGTTTTTTTTAAATACAAAGTCATTGATGACTGCAATTCAGATTGCTAAACTATTATAAACTGCACCCCCAAAATACTCTGAATCCTATTTGTCAGCCCTAATGTTACATTTTAAATTTCAAAATCTTTTTAAGTCTTTGATAGTATATGAAAAAGTTTGTGTTGCAATTGCTACTACTTAAAACAAAAACTATATGTATTGCACTGCAAAATGAAAAGAACCTTATTTTGTAATTCTGATCTAAATGCATTGTGTTTAGTTTTGTTTGACAAAATTAATCAATTTCTTACTTTTTTAATCTCTTTATTATAATTCTTGCTATCTAGGACCTTTAGTGATTTAATTCTTCCTTAATTTACAAACTACATTAGCGTCTGGAGTGTGATGGCTTGGTGATTAAAGACACTGAGCTTATCAGCTAGAAAGCTGACAGCCCGAGTTCGAGACCCGGGCTCTGCATGATTGGGTGAGCTCCCGTTATTTGCCCCAGCTCCTGCCCACCTAGCAGTTCGAAAGCATGCAAATGTGAGTAGATAAATAGGTACCACTTCAATGGGAAGGTAATAACATTCCATGCACCTTGTCATATAGTCATGCTGGCCATATGACCACAAAAATGTTTTTGGACAACACTGGCTCCTTCAGCTAAGAAACGGGGATGGGCACTGCCCTCTAGAGTCAGACATGACTGGGGAGGGGAAACCTTTATATTAGTTTGTAGAAGACTTTGATATTTCTTTTCATTTTAATCAAGCAAGTAGAATTATGCAGTAAACTTTGTTTAGGGTAGGGGTCTGCAACCTTAAACATTCAAAGAGCCATTTGGACCGTTTCCCACAGAAAAGAAAACACCAGGAGCCACAAAACCTGGGTGTGCATGGCCAACGTGACATCACTCCCACCCAGTCACATGACACCCGCCATGCCATACCTACCCAGCTGGTCATTACAGCAGAGAACCAGTTGTTTAAAAAACACCGGGAATCACAAAACCCTCTCTCCACCCTCCCTCTGTATCTCTCTCTCTCTCTATGTCTCTCTCCTCCCTCCCTATGTCTCTCTCCCTGTCTCTCCCCCCCTCTCTGTATCTCTCTCCTCTCCCCCCTCCTCCCTATCTGTTCCCTGTCTCCCTCTCTCTATGTGTCTCTCTGTATCTCTATGTCTCTCCCCCTCCCTCTGTATCTCCCCCTCTCTGTATCTCTCTCTCTCTATGTCTCTGTGTCTGTCTATCTGTCTCTTTCTCTATGTCTCTGTGTCTGTCTGTCTGTCTATCTCTCTCTTCCCCTCCCCCCCCCCGTCTCTCTCTCTCTCACACAAAGCTGAGGTTGGGCCAATCCAGAAAGCTCTCTTTAGGGCTCTTCGCTACTCCTTTTCTTTCTTCTTGCCAACTTTTCGGAAATCCGGGCTGGCTGAGGAACGAGCGCGAACCGCGACAGAAGTTTTCCCGAAGATAACCCTCCTCTTGTGACCCCCTGGCCGGCTGTGGCAGGGCCAGGAGGATGCGTATGAGCAGGGAGATCCTCAAGCGAGCGGTCGGGCTTGGCCAAAGTAGAGCAAAGGCACGCGGGGCGGGCAGGTTGAAAGGCTGATGGGCGAGCATCTTTGGCAAGGGCTCTCTGGCTTTCTCTGAGCCTGACCCCGGGGTGGACATGCGAGGTTTGGTGGGGCCAGCCCCCTTTTCCTGCTGCCCTGAGCTTCTTTACTCCAGTGGAGCAGTGCTGCTGGCGGCTTTGATTGAAACGCGTCCTCCAGGCAGCAAAAGTTCCCCGTACAAGGTTTAAAGCTGTGGCTGGGCACTGCGGGCCCGTCCCCCTTTCCGTTGTCCCTTCCTCCCGGATCCCATTCCCATCCCGCCAGCCCTCGTGTAAGTGAGGCTGGCGCTGGTTGCGGCCAGGTCGGGCCAGTGTCTTTGGGCGGAGAATAGTTGCACATCTCCCCAAGCAACCGAGGCACGCCAGCACCAACAACGGCCTGAAGAATCACCAGGAAGAAATGAGGTGCCGGAGAATCAGCCCCAGCCACTTCTCCATCCCCACCATCACCCTTACCTTCTCAGGCCAGACGAGGAGTGACTGGGAAGGGAGGGTGAGGGGCGGGGCCGGCCAGTGGTGGGATCACCTGCCAGGGAGCTACAGCAGAGAAATGAAAGAGCTGCATGCATCTCCAGAGTCGTGGGTTGCCAACACCCAGCTTAAGGAGTCACAGCATTAAAACTGAGAGAAAACTTAATTGTAGCTTTTAGAGTTTCTTTACTTTTAAAAAATGTGACTCAGGAAGTCATGTTTAAACAGCCCAGTGAAAAATGGCTTCCTGAGGTTTTATATATCCAGCAGGTTGATTTTTAGCAAAACATTTGGATTGTACCTTCCGAGCTGGTTTAGGAGAGTTTGTTACATTTATATTACAATTTGCATTTGCTACTTTGGTGCAGTCCTGTAAGAACATGAAGAAGTTTACATATTTGTCTTAAAAGATGTAAGGTGAGTCAAAAACATTGTGATAATAGTTCTGAGCTTCAAACATGGAGGACTTTTTCCCTTTCAAAATGTTGCCTATATTGATGTATTGACGTTACTGCAGATATATATATTTATATTTATCAAATTTATTTGCTGCCAATATCATGGTTCAGTGAGTAGCTTATATCAAAATAAAATATTCAACAATTATAAATATAAAAATGGATTAAAGAACAAGAGTTTGGAGGGCAGAGATGGGATGCCTTCTGTTAATGTAGCAACCATCTCCAGCTAACAGCTTCTCCTTCAGGACTCCATGACAGCCAGCATAGCCAGGTTTTAAGGCATTTTCTGAAGACTAAAAGGGGGGAATCTTACCTTCTGTGGCAAGATGTTCCAAAGGTCAAGAGCCGTGGCAGAAATGATTCTTCTCCTGGATCCCACCAGCCAAAATGATGGGATCTGCAGTAGGCCCCTTCTGCCAGCACGAGTGGGGCAGGCCAATCCCATTGGGAAAGATTGTTCCACAGATATCCTGGACCAATGTCATAAAGGGATTTAAAGGGATTTAAAGGTAATAAACTTCAATTGCACCCGGAAGCAGATCAGCAGCCAGTGCAGCTTGAATAATTATGGTGTTATATATGCCACCTTGTGGGCTTCCAAAACTGTCCACGCTGCTGTGTTCTGGACCAGTTGTAGCTTCCGAACACTCTTCAAAGGTAGCCCCATGTAGAGCATGTGCAATAATCCAAAGGTTTTTACAGCTTTCTGTAGTGTAGAGTTTAACTTTTACATTAATTCTCAAAATATATTTAAAAATTAGTTTTATTACACAAAAAATAAACACTAATTAAATATTCATTTAAGCTTCATAGAATACCTTTGATAGAAAATATATATCTTTTTCCCCCTCCCCAAAAGTGAATGTCAGAGTGACAATCAACTTATTAAACTCATCACTATGATGGATGGATGCCACAGAAGAATAACTTCAGTTTCTTTCTTCCATAGTATGCATCCCATCACAGTGATGAATTTATATGGGTTTAGATATATATATAATTTATATGGTCTAGCATCCTGAAAATTCTTTAGTGGAGCTGAAAAGATGAAAATCTCAGCTATGCTGTACAGTATAATAGTACTGTCTTGCTAAAAATACACTAATTTATTTTCTGTCGTATTGGTGGGTTTGTGATTTGTCCACTCCTGGCTTTCCTTCTCCATTTCTTTGTTCTTCATTTTGCATTTAATGCCATTGACATTTTCTTTTTCATTTCACTTTTAAGCTCCTTAGTCATATAGCCTTGATACACTTTTTCCAAAGTGTTCTGACTGTGAGGAAGATTGTGCCACCCCAGAACTCTTAAGTGACTTTTGTCCTGGATTCCCTCTGTTGACTTCCAAAATTGCCTAGTTTTTTCCATGCTTTTCTGGGAACAGACTCTAGATAATAGCCATGGATTTGAACGTGTGATATGCTGTAACCAACTGATTTCAGGTTTCATTCAGTGTTGAATGCCCTGACATATCCTAAAATGAAGTTCACAGTTTCAAACTTTCCAAAGTTACTTGGAGTTATTTATTGTAGAAGTTCTATTGCCACTAAATCCAAGCAGGTGACTTACATCAGAATCAAAGTTGTTGTAACAACATAGGGACAAAGTTAGTATAAATATTACAAAAACTAGCACTTTAAAAGCCTTCTGCTCCATAGATGCAGTAAATGGCATCAGTACAGAGTTCTACCCACTTCACCTCATGGAACATGCCCCTCCAGAGATTATACATTATACATGTATTACCTCAGTTTAGCCTCTATCTTTTCTATTTTCTTTCCACATTTCATCATTACCTAGCAGAAACATTGTGGATTACCTCTGCAGAAGAGAACAGAAGTGGCTTCCCACCTGTTTCCTAACTTCAATCTTTAGGATCCAACACTTGCCATTGGATACAGAGCTTCTTGCTGTTCTATTTTTTAAAATTTGGGTTGGCAAACAGTAGTTACCTGTATTAAGATTGTAATCAATCAGATTTACCCTGAAGTTGTAAATTCAATTCATATTTCATACACCGCAAGTCAGTCCATTAAGAGGGCTTAATTAGTTTATTTTTCAATCAGTCATAGTCAATTTTGCTTTGATTAATTTTTGTGAAATGAGTTATAAATATGGCTGTTTAAGTTACTACTTAAAACTAGTTTTTCCTTTACATTGATATCTTTCTTTCAGACCATTTGGACAATGCTATGAGTTTTTAACACTGCATACAGTGAAGAAATACTTCCTTCCAATTATAGAAATGGTTCCACAGTTTTTAGAGAACTTAACTGATGATGAACTGAAGAAAGAAGCTAAGAATGAAGCCAAAAATGATGCTTTGTCAATGATAATAAAATCTCTGAAGAACTTAGCCTCAAGAGTTCCAGGACAAGAGGAAACAGTTAAAAACTTAGAAATATTCAGATTAAAAATGATACTTAGGTAAGATCTCTTCAGTTGTGCTAATGCTTTTTAGGAGTTGAGTTATCTTGTTTTGCTTCCCTTAAAATGTTATTTTAACATTGCTTCATAGGTTATTACAAATTTCATCTTTCAATGGAAAAATGAATGCACTAAATGAAGTTAACAAAGTGATATCTAGTGTGTCATATTATACCCATCGACATGGCAATCCTGAAGAGGAGGAATGGCTTACTGCAGAAAGAATGGCAGTAAGTTTATTTGCTTTAATTTAGTGGGAAACTTTAAAGAATATGCATCAATTTATTTACATTATCAAATTTATATAGCCACCCATCTTATGAGAAGTGACTCTTGGTAGTGTACAATAATTAAATAAAGAAAATTACATTTAAAAATATAAGTCATTAAAAGTTAATTAAAAGGAAAATATGAAAATAAAAGGAGGGAGAGGGAGAAAATATGAATATGCCTCAACAATGGAGCCATCTAAACGTGTCTTCAGTTCCCTGGACCCCCAGACTTGGTGACATAACCAGATCGCAAGAGTATCAAGAAGGATAAAGCTAACCTAATTCACGTTCTATCTTGCTACATGCTTACGTAGCAAAATTATACTGTGCATAGTCATTGTTAAATCTGGAATAGCCAGTTGAATATGCTTGTTCTAAGAAGAAAAAGTTGATGAATATTACTAGTATTCCTTTTTTCAAATTGTGGTTCCCATCCCCTAGAGTTTTATAATGCATTGCTTCACTCATCTAAAATAAAACAGAGAAATACATATATATTTTAATTGTATCCAATATATTCATGTTCTGCTTAGGAATGGATCCAGCAAAACAACATTTTATCAATTGTGTTGAGAGATAGTCTACATCAACCTCAGTATGTAGAAAAGTTAGAGAAAATTCTTCGTTTTGTCATCAAAGAAAAAGCCTTAACCTTGCAAGACCTTGACAACATTTGGGCTGCCCAGGTAAGAGTTAAATATTATCCTCTTGAGTGAGACTGTCTCTATTTTGTGTGGCCATGTTTTGTCTGTCGTACTACAATATTAAACATTTAATTCTATCGTCTCTGAAACATTGTCCTATCCCTTTACAAGGGTGAAAAGAAATTAACACTCTTCAAGTTTCAAATAAACTGCAAGTATTTTTAGTAGTAGCCCTAGTTCAAATTGTTCAGTACAGATAGCCCTCAATATACAACCATTTGTTAAGAGGGCAAGTGTCAGCGTTCCATCCAAGTTCCAATAAATCACTCAGCACTCAGATAAGAGTTAATCTAAGTAAGAGTTTATTAA
>JANHFL010002832.1:93772-106318 GCA_032468155.1 Oxyrhabdium leporinum | reverse complement strand
CCAACTTCATCTTTGGCCACCAAAACTGCCTTCTAGCCAAATGCAAAGTTTTCAAAAACCCAAAATGACCCCCCAGATGAGAATCATGACTTCGCTTCAATATCAGTAATCTCATAGATGCATGAACATACAATTTCGAAACTTTCCAAGCCATCTCTTAATGTTAAATCTCGTTGGTTCTCCTTGAACCACGGGTCAGTCAGCAAAGCAGCTTTCAATTCCTGTTGCAACTTTTCCTCAGGAGCTTCAATTTTATGTTGCTGAGATCTTGTGGTCACTTGGGCCAACAACTCTTTTTCTGAAATCATTGGATGTACGACTTGCTCCCTCTGACTGTCAAACTGCGGCTTACGAGAGAAAGCGTCCGCCAACAGGTTCTCCCCCCCTGGGATATACTTTAGCTCAAAATTAAATCGTTTGGAATATTGTGCCCGTCGCACCTGTTTAGGAGATAACTTCCTAGGGACTCTCAAAGTCTCTAGATTCTTATGATCAGTCCAAACCTCAAATGGATGAGTAGCATCCTCTAAAGATTGGTGCCAAGATGACAACGCCCATCGAATTGCAAAAGCCTCTTTCTCCCACATAGCCCATTGCCTCTCCGTATCTGTCAATTTCTTTGACACATACGCACACGGCAATAAATGTGTTTTTTTTCATTTCTTTACATAAGAACAGCAGCTACTGCCATATCACTAGCATCTGCTTGTACCACAAAAGGGTTCTCAGGGTTCGGATGTTGAAGGATAGGTTCCTCTGCAAACAGTCGTTTTAATCTCTCAAATGACTTTTGACAATTCATATCCCAACGTAAGGGCTGTGAAGGTTTTGGCTTTCTGGGAGTTGGACCAGTCTTCAGTAACTCCGTTAACTGAAGGGCCACTTTGGCAAACCCTGGGATAAATTGTCGATAAAAGTTTGCAAACCCCAAAAAACTTTGCAGCTGCTTCCGGGTCTTTGGGGCTTGCCAATCCAACACCGCCTTTACTTTTCCAGGATCCATTTCAATCCCCTCATTTGTAATTCTGTATCCCAAATAATCCAAAGCTTCCTTATGGAACTCACATTTAGAAAGCTTAACATACAGCTTAGCGTCCAACAATTTCTTCAGCACCTGTCTCACCAATTTTACATGCTCTTGCATTGTCTCAGAGTAGATTAAAATATCGTCCAAATAAACTAGTACTCCTTTATATAAATGTTCATGGAGCACTTCGTTTATTAATTGCATAAACACAGCAGGTGCCCCTTGTAATCCAAACGGCATAACTTTAAACTGGAATTGTCCCAATGGACAGTTGAACACTGTTTTCCACTCATCTCCTTCTTTCATATGTATTCGGTAATACGCTTCTCTCAAATCCAATTTCGTAAACACTCTCCCTTTGCACAAATGGTTCAGCATGTCCTTTATGAGTGGGAAGCGGTAATTATTTTGCACACACAAACCGTTCAGATCCCTAAAATCCACGTAGAGCCTCAGTTCCCCCGCCCCCTTTCTTTTCTTTAAACAACACAGGAGCTGCTACTTTCGATTTAGCTGGCTCGATAAATCCACGAGCTAAATTGCTATCAATGTATTTCCACAATTTTGTCATTTCCGCCGGAGTCATGGAATACAGTTTCGGTTTTGGTAAAACTGCTCCTGGCTCCAGTTCTATAGCACAGTCTGTATCCCTATGGGGTGGAAGGATGTCACATTTCCCTTCGTTAAAAATCTCTGAAAGCTCACGATACTCTTTGGGGATCTGTTGCTCTCCTGGTAACTTTTCTCCAGCAGCTGACGCTTTAGCCGTAACCACCGGTCTCTTGGGAGGAGGCGCCTTCCTACTTTCCAGTGGAGGGAGTGGCAAGGGGCCCAATCCTATTATGATTTTCCGGAACCCGTCTTCCCATCTGATCGAAGGCGTCCACTTATCCAAGAAGGATAATCCCAATATTACTAGCTCTGACATCTTCGGAGCCACAATAAACCTGATAACCTCCCGATGCTCTCTAAATTCCATCTCAATTAATTCTGCAACTCGTGTGGAGGGGACACCTCCAATTAAGGACCCATCCACTTGTCGGAACTTAATGGGGTCTTTCAGTGGTACAGTCTTTATCCCCAACCGTTCGACTAAGGGTTCCCCTATTAGGCATCTGGTACAGCCTGTTCCCCTATTAGGCATCTGGTATCGCCTCTAATTCTCCACTTTTCCCTGAACTCAGGGCGGTTAGCTTGATTTTTAGGGAAAAAGGGTGAATATCTCCACTCACCATCGGGTCATCCTCTCCGTCGCTCACCTCTGGAATCGCTTCCACCTTCCTCGTCTTGCATTGTCACCTTCCTCATCCAAGGGAGACGAATCTGTCACTCTCCATGCCGCTTTCACTCCATCCGGTGGCTTCTTTGGAGGGATCTTTCTTCTAGCCGCCCCCCCCCCGACTGGTGCACAGGCGGGGGGGGGGCTAGACATTCCACAGCTCGATGTCCAAGCTTGCCACATCGAAAACAACTCAGGGTTGCATCAGGGTCCTTGGTGGGGTTCTCTTCGGCCAACTTTTGTTAAGTAGTCACCCTTGCGGCATCATTCTCCCTTTCGAATACAGATTTCAGTCCATCACACACTCGGTTCTGTACCAATCTTGCAACCTCTCCGGCAAACCCCTGACGTTGCACATTTTTTTCACTTCAGGATCAATCGCTTCATTGAAGTAATGCACAACTACATGTTCTGGCCAATCTCTCAAATAACTAGCAACTTTTCTAAAGTCCCACACAAGTCTTTCATGGGTCTCCTTCCCTGCTTCATAGTTTTAATCGTTTCTTCATTTTCCTGCTTCCGATCCGAATCATCGAATCTAGTTTGCATTCCATCCAGAAACTCATCATAATCATTGAGCTCTGGAGCCCTTTCATGATGAAGCTGGGTCATCCATTCTGAAGCATCTCCCTTATTCATTCCCACTGCAATGTCTCGGATTAGCTCCCAATCATTCTTGAACCAATGACCATTCTCTACAAAATCTTGCACTCTAGCCACGAAGCAGGCTAGCTTCCCTGGGGTCCCATCATAAGACGCCCGGAATCTCGGCTTTTCTGCTCCTGGACAAGCGGGCGGTTGCCTTATTGGAGGGGGGTGAAATCTCAGGTCTAGCCGCCTGTGCATTCGGCCGAAAATCTGCCGACCGATCGGGAATCTCGGGGTCTGGGCGGCGGATCTGGTTGAAATTGTACCCAACCATGCTCCGGATAGTATGGCCACCCCAACTGGAGGGCATTTCCAGGGGGCAGGGGTGCCATCGGTAGCAGAGGAGTCTTAACGTCTCTATCTCTGTCTTCCCCCCTCGGAGCCTACTTGCTGCCCCAGCGGTTCGGTAACCTCACCTTCCGGCCTTCCGCAGTAGGGTCCCATCTCCGATCTATCCAGCCGCTCCACCGGTTGGAAAGAAAACTTTGGCTGGCCAATAATCCGCTTCCGCTGGGACCTTGACGCTCATGGGGCTTGCGATCCCACTTGCAGCTGTTCGAACTTTTCCGGTAACTCCATCAGAGACTGACTCCTCAACGCTATCCAGAGTCCCTATTCTCCAGGGCTGGCAGAGCTTACGATCCACAGTTCACTCCAAGCCAGATCGTCCACGCCTTTCTGAGTTACTTTCTGCCGGACCAGGTCCTTCTTTCTGGCTCTGGCAGCTCACTCAGCTTCAGCCGCTTTCATTTCTCTATCCAGTTCCTCCGAAAGAGGCTGCAGAATCTCCTCCAGAGGTTGGGTTGAAGGGCTGACGCCTCGTCAAGCAGAGATTTCTCCTCCATCTTCCCTGAGTGTCCAGGATGACAGACAGGACTCAGGACCCCAAACAGCCCCAAACAGAGATCAAAATTTAAAAGATTCAAGTTACTGTCAGCGTTCCATCCAAGTTCCAATAAATCACTGAGCACTTAGATAAGAGTTAATCTAAGTAAGCGTTTGTTAAAGAAACCATGTTGGCACATCTGGGAAAAACCTGAATCTGAAGGCTAACAACAGTTCATTTAGTGACCGTTTAAAATTACAACAGCACTGAAAAAAGGGACTTATGATCATTTTTCACACTTGCAACCTTTCTAGCACCCCCATAATCATGTGATCAAAATTGAAATGCTTGGCAGTTGGTTCATACTTACGACAGTTGCTGTATCCCAAGGTCATGTGATCAGCTTTTGACAAGCAAAATCGGTGAGGAAGTCAGATTCACTTAACATCCGTGTTACTAACTTATCAACTGTAGTGATTCACTTAACAAGAAAGAAAAATCGTAAAATGGGCCAGAAAGATCGTAAAATGGGGCAAAACCCGCTTAACAAATGTCTTAACAACATAAATTGTAGGCTCAATTGTGGTCGTAAGTCAAGAACTACCTATATCTGTTCTAATAACCATCACACATTCAGCTCTATCATTCTCAACCAAAGGTCTCATGAAGCTTGAAGCAGTTCTCACATTTTGTCCTGAACAGCTTCCAAAGTACTGAAAAAGTCAAGCATCTCCCTGATGTTATGTAATGAAGCAATATTAGTTTTCTATCATCACATTTCATGTTCTAGCTTTCTCCCAGAAGTTAGGTATAGCCTGCAATTCTTCAAAGGCTTGTTGCTGTTTTGTTCAAGCTGAGATACATATAATAGAAGGAGCCATGTATTATTAAGCATTCTCATGTTTTCCCCACTCTTCATTTATTTTGTTGCTTCTTGATGATAGCTTTGTAAAGCAGCAGGTACATCATAAATTACCATACCAATCCTTGAATTTTAATCAATTTACCTTAAAATGGTACTTTGTGATAATGTTGCAACATGTTGTATCTTTTTCTACAAATAACAAAAAAACATTAATGATATTGCTTTTCAAGGCAGGAAAACATGAAGCCATTGTGAAAAATGTACATGATCTTCTTGCAAAATTGGCCTGGGATTTCTCTCCTGAACAGCTTGACCATTTGTTTGATTGCTTTAAGGTAATTGATCTATTAATTTGCTATTCATTGAACTCCTTTAAGTAGGATATAATCAAATTTCAATTTACATTGATGTTAATAGGTGGTACCTGGCTCAGTAGAATAGAATAGGTGGTACCTGGCTCAATAGTAGTACCTGTGAGAAGGATCTTGGAGTCCTAGTGGACATTTACTTAAATATGAGCCAGCAGTGTTCTGCAGCTGCCAAAAAAGCCAATACAGTTCTAGGCTGCATTAACATAGGGATAGAATAAAAGTCACATAAAGTGTTAGTGCCACTTTATAATGCCTTGGTAAGACCACACTTAGAATAGTGCATCCAGTTTTGGTCGCCATGATATAAAAAGATGTTGAGACTCTAAATGATACAGAGAAGAGCAACCAAGATGATTAGGGAACTGGAGGCTTACACATTTAAAGAAAGTTTGCTGGAGTTGGGTAGGATTAGTTTAATGAAAAGAAGGACTGGGGTGACATGATAGCAATGTTCCAATATCTGAGGGGCTGCCACAAAGAAGAGGTTATCAACCTATTCTCCAAAGCACCTGAAGTCATGACAAGAAGTAGTGAATGGAAATTAATCAAGGAGATAATCAACCTACAACTAAGGAGAAATTTTCTGACAGTTAGAACAATTAATTGTTGGAACAACTTGCCTCCAGAAGTTGTGGGTGCTCCAATGCTAGAGGTTTTTAAGAGGAGATTGGATAACCATTGTCTGAAATGGTATAGGGCAGGGGTGTCAAACTCAAAGCCCGCGGGCTGAATCCGGCCCGTGGGGTGCTTAAATCTGGCCCGCAGGGATGACCTGGAAATATCAAAGGACCGGCCCGCGGTGCCTCTGCTGGCTAAAACGGGCCCCACGGAGGCCCCATGGAGGCCCCACGTGGCCCGTTTTCAGCCTCCTCAGTCTCCAGCAGCACTCTGCTAACTGAAAAGAGCTGTGCAGAGGCTCCATGCAGCCTGTTTCAGGCCAGCAGAGTGCTGCTAAAGGCCAAGGAGGCCAAAAATGGGCTGTGCGGGGACTTCACAGGGCCCCCGCGTGGTCCGTTTTTGGCCAGCAGAAGATGTCCGTCCTGTCTCCACCCACCCACCCCCGGCCGGCCCATGGAGGAGAACTACAATGCTGATCCAGCCCTCGAAGAAATTCAGTTTGACACCTCTGGTATAGGGTTTCCTGCCTAAGCAGGAGATTGAACTAGAAGACCTCCAAGGTCCGTTATTCTGTTAATATAGTAAATAAACTTCAGGTTCAGCTTCCTGAAATTTATTTTACCCTGAGTCAATTCCCCTTTGTTGTTTATAGTATTTGAAATTGTACATTATATTTCATTGATATTTTACTGCAGATATAAGAGACATATTGACATGTCTTTTCAAATGATATAGTAGATTCAGATAATTTACAGTTGACTTATGAAGAAATCATACTGGGATCCAATAGTCTTTTAAGAAGTAGTTTATTCTCCTGTTAGTTAAGTACAGTTTAGATTTGTTGAATTCTTAATGGATAAAAAAACCCAATGAGTTTCTTGCGTTTTCTTGAAGAGTTGTAAAAATAATTGTGCAGCCAGATATGCTTCACTAATAATTTGCATTAAATTTGATTGTTATTGGAAAATACATTAAAATGATGTTAAAATTGGTATACTATTTGTAAGACCATGAATTTGCTTTGATTTAGAAGAGCTGGAAAAGAGGCTTTCATTCATATAATCTTTGAAAATTTTAAAACAGCTTAATTCTTACTGTTAATTGCTCAGTATGGCTGAAGAAAACATGCATTTATATATGTTATTTAAAATAGGTACATGCAAATTCTAAACGTTGTTAATTTGTATTTTAATATTACAGTTTCTTAAAGTTTTCTTACTATTATAGTACTGTATTTTTAACTTTCCATTGATTTCCTTTTGGATTTTAGGCAAGTTGGACAAATGCAAGTAAAAAACAACGTGAAAAGCTACTTGAGCTAATCCGACGTCTTGCAGAAGATGATAAAGATGGTGTGATGGCACACAAAGTACTAAATCTTCTATGGAATTTAGCACATAGTGATGATGTTCCAGTTGATATCATGGATCAGGCTCTCAGCGCCCACATTAAAATTTTAGATTACAGTTGTTCACAGGTAAGGATGAATTGTTACTTAGCCATTAAAATGTACTTGCTAATATTTCACCCAGAGTCATGGAGGACCATATTACATAAATAAATGGTACATTGTTATAAAATTTCAGTCTTGCTCCTTTGGGATAGAAATAATAGCTGGTCCAGATTCTGACAAAACTTAAGCTTTTCATGTACAAGTTGAATAAGGAAGCAACTTGATGTTATGCTTATGTATTATTTAGGAGTAGGTTTTCTCTGCTTTTGCCCAGGATGATCTTATCTTTTCTAGTTCATTTTTTGCCTATATTTATCCTCTTTCCTTCATGTTTATGCTTTCTTTTCTTTTCCTGAAGGATCGAGATACACAAAAAATACAGTGGATAGATCGTTTTATAGAAGAACTCCGCACGAATGACAAATGGGTAATTCCAGCCTTGAAACAAATTAGGGAAATTTGTAGTTTGTTTGGAGAAGCGCCACAAAACTTAAGGTGAGAAGTTAAGGTAATTATGTAGTAAATTGTGATAAAATCTAGTGCAATGCATAAATAGATGATGTATTTGTGTTTATTTAGTTATGTGGTAATAGAAACTATATGCATATAACCCCTTAATGCAACAAACTTAAATAGCCAAGTTTAAGTATATGTTGTTAACTGCCCACTGCTGCTTAAGATGGGCAGCCATTTAAACCCTTTAAATAAAATAAATCAGTAAGTAATTAGTTTAGAAATATCACAGAATTACCTAATTATTAGCCTCCTTCAAATGGCATGACAGAAATGTGACCTTTGAAAATTGATAGGGGCAAAATAAAGTCTAAAGCAGGAGTCCCAATCTTCAGCTCATTGGTCTCTTCATGAAATATAATATAATATAAATAATAACAAAACAATAATGGATAACTCCACTGACTTGTAGAAGTTGATGTTGACCACTTCGGAGAAATCTGGTGTAAAGAATTTGAAATATTTGAATTTGAATTGGTCATTTAAACCTTTGGATGTTATTAAGATGTGAATTGTTAGAGTATAAATTGGATGTGGTAGGGGTTAAGAGAAATATTGAAGCTGAGTTGCCATTAATATTCATATCAGTTATTTTGATAAATGATTTTAAAAGAGCAGTTGAGAAAGAAGTAACTAAGAAGTAACTTATTTACCTTCATTTCATGGTTTGGCAGTGTTTCAAGGATTAGGGTAACAATTCAGTCCTTTGACCTTCAGAGAACAAAGAACATATAGGTAGTTTTCACTTAACAAGTAACCGGAATTTTCATTGCTAAGCAGCACAGTGCAATGTCACATGACCACACCAGTTAGTAATGGAAATTTTGGCATGTTTTGGTTTCCATTAAGCAAAGCCCGTGCAGTCATCAAATGAAATGTCATATGGTCGCTATTCAGGACCTCCTGCTGGCTTCCCCATTGACCTTGTTGGAAACCAGCAAAGAAGGTTACAAATGATGATCACATGATTGTAGGATGTTCAGACATCATAAGTACGAGGACTTACATCCTTGTACTTAATTAGCACTTATTTGAACAGTCACTGAATGAGTGGTCATTAAGCAAGAACCATCTGTAGTCACCAAAAGAGAGGAATGGTCAAGATGTTTGACCCCATAAAATTATCCTGAACAGCTAAAAATTGATTGAAGTCACCCTCTTAATATTCTGTCACTGAATTTTTGTGATGTGATTCTAGGGTTCTAAGGAGCTATCAGCTATATTAGACTTGCAATCTTTCTTCTGTCAGAAAATAGCATTCATCTTCATATTGGATTTTAAATTTGTTAATTATTTTTGCTAGATAGCAAACTATGGTTCAGAAGTTTTTGGAAAGTGATTATATTATGCTATAGAGAGTAACTTGCTGTTGAACAATTCATTAAGCTATGAAAATAGGTCTGTGACGGATTTTATGAAGAGAGTGCCTTTAATACAAAGCTATAGCTCCTGATATTTATTGTTATATATTGAATTTTAAATTGACTTGTATGAAAGTTCAGTTTTGAATGGGATTTTAGTTTAAAAATGTAATACCCGCTTGGACTGTCATTTACTATACATACATAATAGTATTGAATGAAAATATTCATATTAAATATTTACCTATAAGTTTTATGTTTTTAATTGCAGTCAAACGCAGCGAAGTCCCCATGTATTTTATCGTCATGACTTAATCAATCAACTTCAGCACAATCATGCTCTAGTAACTTTAGTTGCAGAAAATCTTTCAGCATATATGGAAAGCATGCGACAGTATGCTAAAGGTGAGTTAAATTTTAAGGTTGTTTAGCTCATTAAAATGCAAGCGTTTTTTTCTCCTAAACATTGTTAGCTACTGATGGGTAGCATTAATGTGAGACCACCTACTTTACAGAGGAACATGTAAAATTCATTTTTAAACAAAAAGTGTACAGGACATTGATTTGTTTTGCAAAAGTAAAATATTTTTCACAGTCTATTTCTAATTATGAAACATTTTTAAATTGTATGTTAAATTTTGGCGAAGGATTTTTGAATAAGGTATAAAAGAATCAAAGGACATTGGTACAGCTGTCTCAGTTGTTGCATATCTAAAACATAAATAGCTCAACAATACTAAAGTGTTGGCAATTCTAAATAGATTTCTTTGGATACATTGGGACTTACTGATGATTAAACATATATAAAATTGTAACATCTGCTTCTTAAAAATTTGCAGAGCATGGAGAATATGATCCACAAACTGTAAGACCAGGAAGTAGATACAGTCATGTTCAAGAAGTCCAAGAGCGGTTGAACTTTTTACGGTTGGTTTAAGCACAGCTTGTGTTTTGGGCAGGAGGGCAGAGTAAAAAATAAATATTCCTTAAGCAAAGAAAATATATTTGTTTATTTAGGAAAAACTGTATAATCTTATTACAATATATGTAGCATAAGCTTATTCTGATTTGTAGAGATTATTACAGAAAGATCCTTAGCAAGAGATTAAACTTCTTGCATCTTAATTTTGATCCTGTCAGCCTAATTCCCATTCATTTAATTAAATATTGATATACATAGCCATAACCTGTTTCAGTTGGACCCATTTCAAGTTCATGGCTTTCACTACAATTCCTACAGTTAGAACAATTACTTCATACCCAAGCTGCTCCATAAGAATGGGAAAGGAAGTAGGCTTCCTTTTTTAATAAATAGATCTTGATATATCTTGATTCATTAAAACACATTTGAATAGCTAGTTTTAAGGATAAGAGATTAGTAAATATAAAAGAGGAATTTAGCCTGTCAGGATTTGGAAGGAAATATCTTAAATGAAATTCAGAGAAATACAGTTTATGTGCCTGTTCAGATTTTCTTGTACTTATCCCCTTAATCTTTTATAGTAGTTAAAGAATATTAAATACAGTAACTTCCTTTTATGGATATACATTAAGAATAACGTGAAAATATGTAATGTGCACATTATGTAATAATGCTAAATTATCTTTTTCTCTTTGGAAATTTCAAATTTTTGGAATGTAGGTATATATGGTAAACTTTATTTTTAAACTATTCATGGGATTAATACAGATTTCTAATGATTTGTTCCTTTGTTTTCTGCAAGATTTTTACTGAAGGATGGTCAATTATGGCTCTGTGCTCCTCAGGCAAAACAAATATGGAAATGTTTAGCTGAAAATGCAGTCTACCTGTGTGATCGTGAAGCCTGTTTTAAATGGTATTCTAAACTAATGGGAGATGAACCGGACTTAGACCCTGACATTAATAAAGACTTTTTTGAAAACAATGTTCTTCAATTGGACCCTTCACTCTTAACAGAAAATGGAATGAAATGTTTTGAACGTTTCTTCAAAGCTGTGAACTGTCGGGAAGGGAAGCTAGTAGCAAAGAGACGAGCCTATATGATGGATGACTTGGAGTTAATAGGACTAGATTATCTTTGGAGAGTAAGTATAAAAAATATACTCTTAACTATTCAGATTGAGACTGTCATTTACTTTCCGTTAATAGTATTGACGGTATTGAAAAAGTGCCTAACTGGAAAACACTACTTTGGAAAGTAGACAAATCAACAATTACATATATGTGGAATGAAGTATCATTGTGTATTTTAAATGTGCTTTCATTATTTTGGTACATCTCATATGTTCAGATATGAAGCTTAATGTTTTTGTGGTAGTATGGAGCTCTTCTATACTGTTTTAAGACTTTAAAAAGATATAGATCTAAAAGGCCCCTAAAACAGCATATAAATAAGGGATTTTTTAATTTGATTAATTCTCCAATTTTAGCTGAAAATGTTCTTCAGCTACTACCAGTTGTGTACAGCTGTTTTTTTCAACAAATTTATCAACTATATCAATAAAGGAGAATATTTGTAGCTCAGGGTTGAAATGTGGGATGCTAGCACTGATGATGTTGCCTAGTTGGGGTAATGAAACATCTGCAAGAAAAAAAGCAAGCTCAGAGAGCGCCAAGGACCTCTCATTATCAACTATATAGCAAAACCTTGACTAACTCAATGAACTTTGTATGTAATTTTCTTAAGTAATTTACATAATTTATATCATAATTGTGCAGTTGATGTAAATACCATTAAATCATTGTGACAAATTATCTCATATGTGATACCACACAGATGAAATAATTTGTCACAATGATATAAATTCTTTAAAGACATTTGAAAATAATGGACAACCCCTTCTTCAGAGTACTCCATTAAAGCAAGATTTTATTATTTCCAAATTATAGAGAAAAGATGCAATGACTAAATCTTTATAATAGGAAAATTTGACGTATGCCCATTGTTCTTAACTATTCTTCCAGAGTTATTTAAGATAATAGTAAATTCATACCCATGCTGCCTGGGAAAGGCAACATAACCAAAATGTAAACAAATAAAAACACTATTCCATTAACAAATCTAGAAGGCCTAGATTTAAACATGTTTACAGTACTTACTTGGAATTAGCTTTTTAAGTAATGAGTTGGCTTTCTAAATGTTTCTTTGTTGCTTCTTATGAGAACACTGGATGTAGCCTAGATTGTCATATAATTCCATATTCTGGAAAAAAACAGAGTGCGCTCTGTATCATGCTACTCTAGCCATTTTGTATACAGTCTGCTATTTTTAGAAGTTAAAAACCAGAAGTAGTTGGTCATATTTTTGATGAAATAACTTGCAATAGAACCAGAATACCCCTAGAATAACAGAAACTGCTGTTGTTTGGAGGATTAACTCAGAAAAATGGCATACCAGTTCAAAAATGAGTAGAATGGTATGGATATTCCAAAATTTTTAAAAACATTCCATTTCCAAAATAGTAAGTTGGGTGTATGCTATTTTAGATCATTTTAAATAGAATTACTATACATATCTTTTGTCACCGTTCCATCCAAGTTCCAATAACTCATTCAGCACTCAGACACAATTAGATCCAAGTAAGAATTTATTAAAGAAACCA
>JANHFL010002832.1:68314-88979 GCA_032468155.1 Oxyrhabdium leporinum | reverse complement strand
GATGTAAGAGTATTGCTTATAAGCTGTAAACCGCCCCGAGTCTTCGGAATGGGGCGGTATATAAATGTGAAAATAAACTGAGTAAATGTCAGGACAATCCTATTAGAACAGCTGAACTTTATATGGGCTTGATCAGAAACAGTAATTGATGGCAGGTGTGTACTGACTACTGTTTAATATAAATTTGAATGTGATTGGTTAATTCTGAACATAGTTACATTGCTATTTATAAGAAGGTGTGCACATTTATTGTAACCATGTTATATTAAGCTTTTTATTTTTCCGCCCTGAAAGATTTGTTTATTTTTCCATTGAATTGTGCAGCTTATATGTTGTATTAAAGATGGAAAAATTCTGAAGTGATTTGTCTCGGTCTGATTTCTTTTTATATCTCAAAAACCTGACATTTTAACAGGGGTATGCAGACTTTTTATATCTACTGTATGCTACTAAACGTACCACTATACAATAATCAATGTTACTTGCTTAATTCTCATTAAAGTTCAAAATTAGCACATTATATAGTAGAAGATTGCACTTAGATCCAAAAAGGGAAAAGTATTTTCTGGTGCGAGCATGGTGGTTATATCTGACAGCAGTACCTTTAAAAACTAGTTTTCTTGGGCCAGCACTGTAGTCATGTAGTCCTGAAAAATGTGTGTTATAAAGTCAAAACATATTTCATAAATGTTTTTTATGTTTGGTTTTTGAGGTAACTTCAATGTATTTCAGTTTTAAAGATGTTTTGAGAAATCAATATGTTTTTCATAATATTTGAGGGGAAGAAACATTTTTAAATTTTGTTTTATGTATTTCAGATAATACTACTATAGAGAAATTAAGAGCTATCTGTTTAGACCATGCAAAACTTGGTGACAGCAGCCTTAGTCCATCCCTTGATTCTCTGTTCTTTGGACCTTCTGCTTCACAAGTGCTATATCTTACAGAGGTTTGTATACAGTTAATTTTTGGCTTAAGTGTAGAGCCAGCTTGGTGTAGTGGTTAAAGCATCAAGATAGAAATCAGAAGTCCATAAGTCTTAGTCCCTCTTTGGCCATAAAGCTAGCTGGGGTGGCCTTGAACCAGTCACTTTCTCTCAACCATAGAAAGGAGGAAATGGGAAACCACTTCTTGAAAAATCTTGCCAAGAAAACTGTAGACTTGTCCAGGCAGTTTCTGAGAATTGGACATAATTGAATAGAAGAAAAAAGTCATGTATCACTCCAGTCTTGATTTTTTTAAATGACTGAAATAAAGAGGCCTGTAATTATTTTGAGATACATTTTCCAGAAGTGTATTATTTTTATACTACAGCTTTCCAAAAGTTTCTTCTTATGTTACTTGAATCCAAGAAATGTCATTGGGTTCTGGTTTGGGGAATTGTAGATATCATTTGAGAGAGGGGCAAGATATGTATTCCTTATATTAATTTTGAGATTTTTAGACATGGAACATAGGGAAAACCTTCTGGGGTCTCTGGAAGTTGGGTGGCCTTAAACATATAATACAATTATTATTATTACGTATAAAAAATGTAAAATCACAGCTGCCAGTTCTTTGGCCAATGTTGACCTTCATATGCAATTAATTGTTTCCAAGTAGCATGTTATAGTATATCAGTGTAGTATATGTGCAGATCAAGCAGTATTGCCTTTTGCAATTGACAGATGGACATTTTATCAATCATACATTTACTAAGTGCTGTCCCAAGATTTTTTTAGTATGGCATCCCATGTGTCAATAACCACTGGAACTATCACAGGCAGTTTATGCCACAATCTTTCAAATTCAGTTTTTGGATCTTGATATTATCATCATCATCATCATCATCATCATCATCATCATCATCATATTAATGAATTATCAGATTATTCTGATGAATATGAATAATTATATATATCATACCCATCCTGCTGTCTAATGATTGAGTTTTGAAAGCACTTTTATTAAAGTGACATTTTTGTATTTTTTTTTATATTTTCCAGGTAGTTTATGCCTTGTTAATGCCTGCCAATTTGCCTCTGGGAGAAGATGCTACTGACTTTCAGTTCAATTTCTTAAAAAGTGGTGGCTTACCTCTCGTGTTGAGTATGCTGACTAGAAATAATTTCTTGCCAAATGCAGATATGGAAACAAGAAGGGGAGCCTACCTAAATGCTTTAAAAATAGCAAAGCTACTGCTGACTGCAATTGGTTATGGCCACGTGAGAGCTGTGGCAGAAGCTTGTCAACCAGTTGTAGAGGGTACAAGCCCAATGTCACCGGTAACCATAATTATTTTTGTATAATTTTTATTTTCATGTACCTAAAGAACAAGGAAGGGTATATAGAAAAATAAAGTATTAGAAACAATATAAATAAAGAAAAAAAGTTAAAGACACAGCTTCCAATCCTTTTTTAAAAAAAAAAAATCTATGCAAATCCTGTTCTCATTTATTTTTTCCATTGGCATTTGAACCAAATACATTTATCAAAGGGTTCTGCAAACCGAGCTTCATTTACTCTCTTTTGTCATTTTGTTAGCACTCATTGTTTTCTGTATGAATGCTTCCTGCTGTTATTTTAAATTTGAAATCATTGTTTGGACCTTTTGATCACATAAAGTCAGTTTCTCCATCAGGAGCCATTTAATGATCACCGTTGGTAAAGTACCAGTGGAAGGATAGTAGATAAGTAAATGGAGAACAGCATAAGTGAGAAGTGAACATTTATAAAGCTTAATCTGACCTGCATTCAAATCATCAATAACTATGCTGGCATTTAGGAAAACCATTAAGATCTGGTTATTTAAAAGCCGTGAGAGAATGATAAAATGATAGGTTCCTACCCTTATATCCAGTGATTGGCTGCTTACTGGTAATATGATTTCTTGGAGTGATGATGAATACAAAAGTTTTCTTAATATCATCGTTTGGTTTATGCTACAAATTTTACATTTGTTTTATTCCAAAGTTTCACTATTTTGAAAGTTGCTTAATGTCTTGTTTGCACTGAGCATCATACACTTGTAAATAGACAGACAGACAGACAACAATTCAGGATTTATGGAGGAAAAGAAAGTATAGGCAGTCCCCGACCTAACAACAGTTCATTTAGTGACCATTCAAAGTTACAACACCACTGAAAAAAGTGACATGACTTTTTCAGTTGCATTAAGATTTATAATAAGATATGATATTAAAAGTTTGTATGAGATGAACTCTGTCATGGAGAACTTAACAGTACAGTTCTATTTTAATAAACTTCATTATCATAAGGAAAACTGAACATTCTTATTAATATTTTGGTTGTATTTGCATAAAAGCAATGGAAAAAATATTCTGAACTTTTACTGTTGGACAGAATGTATTCTTCAATTAATAATACTGAAAATAAATCGTTGCAGATCAACCAAGCGACTCATGACCAGGCGGTGGTATTGCAAACTGCTCTGCAGAATATTCCCAATCCAACTTCAGAGTGCATGTTAAGAAATGTAGCAATACGCCTTGCACAGCAAATATCTGATGAGGTTAGTATGTTAAATATTGAGCACTTCCAAACTCTTTGGCTTGAAGACTGGGAGTGGCTTCAGTAGATGACTAAGCTAGGTAACTAAATTGTGTTTCTGTGAGTCTGATGCAAGACTATGGACTGCTGTGGCATGGATTCACTTTTAAATACTTATAATTTGTGAAATGGTAGAGTACTTATTATATTTGTCTGTTTCGGTTTTCAGGCTTCAAAGTTTATTCCTGATATTTGTGTTATTAGAGCAGTGCAAAAAATAGTATGGGCTTCTGGATGTGGATCAGTACAACTAGTGTTCAGCTCAAATGAAGATATTAGTAAAATTTATGAAAAGGTAAGAAAGCTGAACCAGCATTCAGTTCTAATTGGTTTTAATAGGAAGAACCATACTAAGAAACTGAACTTCATGTGATCTATTTATAAATAGTAGACATTGCTATGGTTTTTTAAATATTTTTGTGTAGCTCTTCTAATTTTATGGTATACTGTTAGAGGTATATCTTAGTAGAAAAAATGTTTTTACAATTATTCAGAAAATACTTACATAATTTTGCAATTTGATACCTCTATATAAAATTAAGGCTCTTGTTTTTGTCATAAAATTGCTTAATTCATTAATTCTTTGTGTTTAAGTAAATATGTAGATCAGGGGTGTCAAACTTAATTTCGTTGAGGGCTGCATCAGCATTATAGTTGCCCTCAAAGGGCCAGGTGGGCGTGGCTAGGTGGTCACAGCTGACTCGCCATGACTAGCTGGGTGGGCATGGCCAGCTCGACATCACTCACATCAAGAAGCTCCTGTGGGGGACAGGCAAGGCTGGGAGGGAGATCCCGAGGTCTCCAGCGGAAGAAGGAGAGACTAGGGCGAGCACCAAAGCCTCATCCACCAGAGAAGCCTTGACGTCCCCTGGATGTGAGGCCCAAGGGGGGAGGGGGGGCTTACTAATGTGAACCTCTTGTCTGCAGTAGTACTTTCCATGTTCCAGGTTCCAAACATCTTTTCTGATTGTTAAACCAATGTTAAATCTAATTTGTGTAACTACAATCCTCCAAGCTTTTTTTTATTTGCACTTTCCACCTACTTTTTAGATTGGAATGTAATACCCATTGTACAATTTTATAAAAAAGATGCAGTCAGTGATATGGTTTTGCTCTGTGGCTACCTTGTAGTTGTAAGGCCAAGAGGCATGTTCTCCATTTATCTTTCATTCATATAAGCAATCCTTACTAGTGGCAATAGTATTTACAAGACTATTCCCACCTGGCCCGTGGGACAAAAGGCGAGTCAGCAGATGGGGAGACGGGAGTGCAGGGCAGCACAAGCCAAGTGTTGGCGGGGGCCGGTTACAGATTGCCCTCTGTCACGTGGCAGAGCCGGAGAGGGGAATGTGGCACAGAGGTCACACCAGGGAGTGGAAAGCCTGGGGTCCGCTCACCCTGAGGTCTCTCTGGGATGGTGCATAGGCACCTTACTGGGATGGTCACATACCGTCACGCTAGAGATAACTCATACCTTCGGAGAGGCAGGCAAATGCTGGATGTAAAGCTGGGGCCTGGAATAGCTGGGCACTCAGCAACGCATGAGCCACCCCGTGGAGAAGGACTGGCTCACCCTGAGCCCTAGGGCGCAAGGCCGAGGGAATGCCACAGCCCAAGTAGAGAGGAGGCTGGATGCAGACATGCCCGGAGGAGGATCTGGGTGCCCGGTTAACGTTTGTAAAATATTAATGAAAATAATTTTAATCAAAAGCAGATAATTTACCTGTTGTATCATCTGTACTCTATGCTACATCTGACAATAAATATAATTGTCCTTAAATGTTTATTATTTTTAGTAAAACTAAAATAATTTGATCATATAATTATAACTTCAGAAAAGAAGTATGGCTGCTGCTTGTAGTGGATCTAGGCTAAATTCTGTGACTTGAATTTTTGTAGTAAAGCTTAAGGATAGTGTTGTTAATTTCTTCTCTTGAGTGTGAAAGATTGTGGAATGAAGATATTTCTTTCAGAAACTGATTTATCTAATAAACCCAAACTCCAGATAATTAATTAAAACCTCTTCTCAAAATGTTTGATTCTTGACAAAGTGCTAAAATTAGATTCAGATAATCACAAGTAGGCAATCATGACCAAGTGTTGTATTTACTTCCCTCCCTTGTGCAATTTTCATCATCACCAATCCCTTGTGTGTAATTTGAATTCCTGTGAAATCTATTTCAATTCAGCATAGTTGGATTATTGTCTCACAGT
Source organism: Oxyrhabdium leporinum (assembly GCA_032468155.1). Taxonomy (NCBI): domain Eukaryota; kingdom Metazoa; phylum Chordata; class Lepidosauria; order Squamata; family Cyclocoridae; genus Oxyrhabdium; species Oxyrhabdium leporinum. The sequence continues at coordinate 83,216 of JANHFL010002832.1, read as the reverse complement.
ACACTTTATCAACTCTTCAACTCTTTAATTCTATTTTCAGATTTGATTTGATTTTAGTATACCATTAAAATTTGTGACGTTAAGTAGTATGTGTAATTTCCTTGGGCTTGAAGGAACAATTAAGAAAGTAATTAATCCCACTTTATCATATATGTTATGCTGCTTATTTCTGATTTATTTTATAGACAAATGCAGGCAATGAACCAGATTCAGAAGATGAACAAGTTTGCTGTGAAGCACTTGAAGTGATGACGCTTTGCTTTGCTTTAATTCCAACTGCACTGGATGCACTAAGTAAAGAAAAAGCATGGCAGACATTTATCATTGATTTGTTATTGCATTGTCACAGCAAGTAAGTGATTTTAATATTTCATTTGTTTTATCAACTGCTCCCCAGTCAGTAGTATCCTTGAGGGCAGGCAGAATAACAAAAGTCACATGGTGCCAATTCAGTTCCTTGTGACATCACATATATACATTCAAAAGAGTGCTGTGGCATGATGCTGATGAAAGCAAGCTCATTGGACACCCATGCCTCTAAGAAGCAATTGCAGGTGGTCAGTATAGTAAATAACGTACAACTTTTGGACAGTAATCTGCATTTTATTTTACTATATTTTTGTTTCATTACTGGGTCCTAATTACTGCAGTGTTGTTGTATAATTTTATTTATATGCTGCTTAGGTGGACAATGTTCATTTCCTTATCTCTCATATTTAATAAATTTTTATATTAGTCACACAGCCAGCCAAATATTTAGATCACGGGTGTCAAACTTGATTTCATTGAGGGCCGCATCAGGGTTGTGTTTGATCGCATGGGGGTGTGGCCGGGGGAAGCATGGCCAGCTCAATATCACTCGTGTCAAGGGCACTTGTGGTAGCCCAGGCGGGGCTGGGGGGATCCATTGTCTCCAGCGAAGGAAGGCGAGACCAGGGAGAGAACCAAATCCTTGTCCTCCAGAGGAGCCTTGCCATCTGCTGGTAACCAAATGATAAGATATGACCTTCCTTCCTCTCTTTCCTTCTTTTTCCTTCCTTCCTCTCTTTCCATCTTTCCTCCTTTTTCTTCTTCTGTCTTCTTTCCCTTTCTCCTTTCCTGTCCCTTCTTGGATGCTCAAATGCAAAAGGGGAAACATGTCTCCTTTTATTATTATTTTTTGTTTTGCTAAATCTCTGCCAGTTAAAACGGAGCCTAGTGGGGCTGCATGCGGCCCCCTGAGCCCCATTTTTGGCCTGGACAGCCTCTTGAAGCCCTCTGCCAGCCCCATTTTCAGCCTGGACGGCCTCCTGAAGCCCTTTTGATAGCCCCATTTTCGGCCTGGATGGCCTCCTTAAGTCCTCTCAGCCCCATTTTTCACCTGGACTGCCAGTGAAAACAGAGCCCAGAGTGGCACCCCCATGCTCCCTTTTTGCTGGCAGAGGGCTGCAGGGGCTTGTCCAGGCTCCATTTTTGCTGGCAGAGGCACCGTGGGCCAGCCCTTCGCCATTTCCACAGCTGCCCCACAGGCCAGAATTAAGCATCCTGTGGGCCAGATCCGGCTCACAGGTCTTGAGTTTGACATCCCTGATTTAGATTATATTTGGCATTTTTATCCTTCCCAACATCCTGGGATAGGCAGGTGGTGGTAGTGCTGCTGCTGTTGCTGCTGAAAAAGAAGAAAGAGGGCTCTTAATATGAATAGGTATAAACACTTGTGATAGACTTGCTTTGAATGTTTCATCAGTAGAAGCAGTTTTCTTTTGCCAGAAGGGAAAGGATGATTGCAGCCTACCATGTTCTCTTAAAGTCATCTCCAGAGGTTTTTCTAATGGTCTAGACCAGATTTGCTGAGTATATAAAGGATATAATGGATTGCACCAAGGAAAAAAAAGACGAAGCAACAGCATATTATCCTTTATATAAATTTAAGATTAGTTTTATTTAAAATACATGTATTAATATCTCTTTTTTCTGGTTGAAATTTTTAGAACTGTTCGGCAAATGGCACAGGAGCAGTTCTTCTTAATGGCTACCCGATGTTGTATGGGACAGCGACCTCTTCTTTTTTTTATAACTCTGTTATTTACTGTGTTAGGGGTAAGACATTTTAAACTTTTCCATTTGGATATATATTCCCAATATCTATAATTTGTATATTGTTTAAAGTTGTAATTGTCAGGTTTCCAGGTAATAAATCCATGGCAAGCAAGACTCTGAGGCAAATGAATACCTCAAGGAATACTTTTATTAGAAATGCCATATTGGCACATATCTGGTCAAACCAACTCTGAAGACTCCAACCGTTTTCACCTAATTCAAAACAATTCTACTTTTTCAAAACAATCAGTCACATTGTCCAATCACAGTGCAGTCTGACAACTGGGTAACATCACTCCGCTTCCTCCAGCCAGTTGTGAGAATGTCCTTGATTCCCAAGAGAAAGTATTTTGTTGTGGCTACAAGACCCCTCTATCTCAGATCCCCCCTCCCTATCCCTCAGCTCCAGTGTGGTAACATTGAAGCAGTCAAAATGGCTTCGGTCAGACCAGCTTCAGGGTTGACAGGTGCCCCCCACTCAAGTGAAAAGGACTTCCTGCAACAAGAAGAGAACACAAAGAGATTAATTACAAATCAGCCTAAGCTTCCCTTCCACCCGCCAGGGGCCCTTTGGTTTCTGGGGGTACTCATCATGGAATTGCTTAACTAACCTATCTGCCTTTAGGTCCCAACTTTGACACAGGTGACCTCCTGTATTTATTCAGTTTATTAACAGTCACAGGCCAGAAACCAGAACAAATAAAATACTCAGTAAATATGTTCACTGGTTGGCGTCGCAGTGGGACGGATATGGGATAGCGGGGCTCCGCGGAGCACCAAAAACCCAGCTGATACCTGCTTGCCAGGAGACCCTACAGGGTCAAAGCTACCCTGGAGGGGTGGTGAAGAAAGGGACGCTTTGTAGATCGTGAGGAAACAGCAATTTCCTCGCTTGATCCAAAGAAACCCTCTTGATCGGCAGCAGAGATGACGGCCATTTTGGCAAGACCGAACCTTTGACAACTGGGACAAGAAGAGTATGAGCTGGAGCGGGTTGTGGACAGGATTGAAACTGGGTGAGATGACTTTCAACTTCTATACTAGAGATTTAAACCCAAATAAAAATTCTTTTTTTAAAAAAGACTCTCCAAAACGCTAAGAAAGCAGCGATTTAACACATGGAGAAAGATTCTAGACCCAAAAGTGAAACAAACTTTTAATGGAAGACTACGAAGCTTTAAAACATAGAAAACCCGGACTGGAACTTGTAGCAATGTGAAAAGTGACTTAATTTGTGGATAACACTGTTTGATTATTTGAAGAAATCATATAAAGAAAAAGGATTTTTTTTCCCCTCGATCTTTTTGACAGTCAGCTGTTCTACCTTTGCTTTGTTTAATGCTGGAATTTAGAGCAAAGGTGCCACCTACTGGTGAAAGAAGATATTATACTAGTATACGGTGGGAAACAACCTTGGCAAGTGAGGATTAATCGATAACACAAGAAAAAGAGAAGAAAGAGTGAAAGGCAAACAAAACCTGGAAGGCCTTTTTATTTTGGTTCCATATCTACTGGCATTTTGGCTGCTTGATAGTATTTAGTGAACCTTTTGAAGATTTCTAAGGCAAGGTGGACTATAATTAACAAGAAACATTCTTGAAATTGAATATTTGATTCTGTGGATTAAAGACATTTGGGGAAATTTTGGTGGGCCAATCTGGATTATTAAGACTATTTGATAGAACACACTACAAGGCGAAAAAAGAAAGAAGAAAAATTAAATAAGACTTAAAAACTTGGAAAATTTAGAGGGTGCAAATTGGAAAATCTTAAAGACTATAAATTTAGGGGATCTTGAGGAACAGTTACGGGACTATGTAAATTTTATTAATACTGGCGCTTTTGGTGTTGAGATATTGGAATCTTGGTGGAAGCAATTGGGATATTGGAATATTGATGGAATATTGGAATCTTGGTGGAATCTTGAGCAACTATTAGCCTATTAAATTATTTCAAAATGCAAAATTAGCCTATTATTGCAAATACAGTTCATAAATATTATTGATGTTTCAGTGTATTCAGGAAAATATGATAAGGAATTGTAGGGAGATGGTGGAATTGAGGCAGGATACAGATGTGAGACTAGAAAACCCCCAGCAAATGACAAAAAAAATGAACAAAAAAATCAGAAAATAGAGGAGAAACCAGAAGGAACTGAGGAAAGAATAGAGGAGAGAAATCCAAAAATAATACAAGCAGATAGATATGGAAGAGATAGTAATAATTCTTAAAACGAAACAGATAGATTATCCTTTAAGAGTTCAAAATATAGAAGAGAATAAAGAGAAAGCTCTCCTAAAAATGATGAAAAAACTACGGATGGGTGCTCTAGAGATCCAACAGCAAGAGATAGGTGTGGTGACAGATGAAATACTTAGATTAAATAAACGTGATGTAAGGAGTTACAAGATCCCAAGCGAGAAGCATGAAAGATTTACCAAAAAGTAAGAGTTGAAATTCTAAAAAAAGGGCAAGAGATGATGGCTAGATATAGAATACTTTTTAATATGGTGGCTGTTTTATTAAGAGTTAGAAAAAAGAGGCAAAAAGTAGAAATTGGGAAAATAGTATTTATACTGATATATAATAGAATACTTTATAATTAGCATATATACACAAATGTTAGAAGTTGAAAGATTATGTATATCTAAATATTATTAGTAGTACTGTGTATAAAGTATACTGACCCAGACAATACACTGTTCACCAAGCACTTACGAATGTTAAAGAAAAAACTATAAAAAAAATTATAAAAAAAATACTCAGTAAATATATAATTTAAAATTCTAGTATAAAATAATAAATAAAAACTAAAATCTATGATAAAATCCAGTCTTGTCAATTATACATAGTCTAACTATACTAAAATTACAATCCATAAACTGTGTGGCCTGTTGTCAGTTTAATACTAAAAGGGAAAGGAACAAGCAATACAAAAGGTTTGCCACATTTGTTATATAACATAATTATGGTGGATTAGACACGTATTTCAGATGAATCCCCAGTGCTGCTGCGCAGAATCTAGCCACCTGCGCTGTAGTTATGGACTGTTCATCCTTAAGCAACCACTGGAGATAAACAGTGTCGGAATGGCCAGGATACCTAGCAGTTATTGGCAGAATATATTTTTTCCGAATCTCTCAGTAAAAGGAACATCAAAGGAGATGTCCCACTGCCTCTGAGCTACAGGAACACAGTACTGCACCAGGTACTGCAACCTACCCCTGCGCATCCTTTAATCTAAAATGTTTTTTACCTCATAACACGTCTCCCTTTGCACCACTCTTAGTTTCGGGGCTACCCGATCTACCGGTCTTTTCCAGGAGCCTACTGCCAGCTTTAACAAGCTGCTGTGAAAGAGGCGAGGTAGACTAAGCTGTACTATAACAGGATTAATCACTTTCTCTATGGGAGAAAGCCTGATAAACTTTGGTCCTAGCTTCTTATATGGGAGCTTTAACCTTAGGTATTTTGTGCAGAGGTAAACCTTGCTCCCAACCCAGAATGGCTGCTGGGGACTGTAGCATTTGTCAGCTGGCATTTTATAGTTTTTTGCCGTTTCTCACAATACCCGCTTCGTATTTTCCCACCCCTGCTTTAGGGAGTCCATACATTCATTTAATGACGGATGAGGGAGGTTCCCTGGGAAGTTCGGGCATGGGAACGAATTCCATGCCACTGGTGACCTGGAAAGGGGTCATGTCAGTGCTACTATGAATGGCATTATTGTATGCCACCTCAGCGAATGGCAGCAGCTCTGCCTAGATGGACTGCTGATAGTTGACATAGCACTTAAATACTGTTCTGTCATGGTGTTAGTCCATTCTGCCGCCCCATTGGTACTCAGATGAAAAGCTGAGCTAAGTCCCTGTGAGGACCCAATGGACCTAACAAATTCCCTCCAGAACTCAGCAGTGAAGTGACCCACCCAGTCAGAAATGATCCTGCAAGGAACACCATGCAACCTATAGATCTGCTTTATAAATAGTTTGACTAATTTCTTCGTTGAAGGGAACCCTGGGCAGGCAGTAAAGTGGGCTTGCTTTGAGAATAAATCAATTACAATGACCGTATTCCCCCCACTTTCAGGGAGCTCCACAATAAAGTCCATGGCAATCTCCTCCCAAGGCTTGGAGGGGTCCGCCACTTGCTGCAGTAGCCCTGGGAGTTTCCCTGGCCTTTTCTTCTTGACTGCACAAGTGGCACAACTCTTGAGATAGTCCTCAACATCCTTTGTCATCTTTGGCCACCAAAACTGCCTTTGAGCCAAGTGTAAGATCTTTAAATAGCCAAAGTGCCTTGTCTGTTTGGAGTCGTGGCTTTGCTGAGGAACTTGGAGTCGTAGGCTTGTGGGGATGTACAATTTCAAGCCTTTCCAGGCTAGTCCATCTCTTAGGCTCAGTGCCTCCTTATTGTTCCTGTACCATGGATCTGATGGCAGTTCGTTTCTCAGTCTTTGGCTCACCCTGTCCCAGTAGCTCTCTTGTGCCTGCCTTGGCCACGGGTCATGGCTTGTAAGGCAGGCTGAGGAGGGGGGATCATGGCATGGACCACCTCTTCACGTTTGCTGTCATATTGCAGTTTGTGTGACAGGGCATCTGCCAGGACGTTTTCCCCTCCAGGGATGTACTTGAAGTTGAACTGTTTGAAGTATTGCTCCCAGTGGACTTGCCTGGGGAAAAGTCTGCATGGGGTATTCAGCACCTCAAGGTTTTTATGGTCAGTCCACATTCAAACGGGAATGAGACGCAACTCCCCTTGAGGAAGTGTCTCCAGTTTAACAGGGTCCAATGGACCGCGTAGGCTTCCTTTTCTCTCACAGCCCACCTCCTCAGTCTCTGTTAATTTTTGGGAGGTATAAGCGCAGGGTTGCAGGTTCCCATTGGCATTTCGTTGGAGGAGGACAGCTGCGATGGGTATGTCACTGACATTGGCTTGGACAACCAAAAGCTGTTCTGGGTCAGGGTGCTTGAGGGTTGGCTCTTTGGCAAACAGGGCGTTCAGCCTTCAAAAGCCCGCTGACATTTTAAGGTCCAATTTAGGGGTTGGCCTGGGCGTGGTTGCTGCGGAAACCCCCCCCTCCCATTTTTAACAGTTTGTTGATGGGTAGGGCAATCTCCACAAAAGAGGGGATGAATTGTTGGTAGAAGTTGGCAAACCCCAAGAAGCTTTGAAGCTGTTTTTGGGGGTATGGGGGTTGCCAATCTAGGACTGCTCTAACTTTAGCTGGGTCAATCTCAACTCCCTCGTTTGACACTCTGTAGTCCAGGCTTGACTTGTGGAATTCGCATTTTGACAGCTTTGCGTATAGTTTATCTGTAAGGATTTTTTTCAGGACTTGGCGCATCAATTTGACATACTGTTCTAGGGTTTCATTGAAGATGAGAATGTTGTCCAACATGAGAACTCCTTTATACAGATGTTCATGCAGCACTTCGTTTATTAGTTGCATGAAGACAGCGGGGGAGCCTTGTAATCCGAAGGACATCACCTTAAATTGGAAGCTGCCTAGAGGGCAGTTAAAGGCAGTCTTCCGCTCGTCGTCGTCTTTTATCTACACTATAGTAAGCCTCCCGCAAATCTAGTTTGGTGAATATCATCCCCTTTGCTAGGTGGTCTAGTATATCCTTTATGAGGGGCAGTGGGTAAGTGTTTTCCATGCACACTATGTTAATTCCCCTAAAATCCAACGCATAATCTCATTGACCCATCTTCTCCTTGAAGAGGACTGGGGCGGCTACTCTGGATTTTGCAGGCTGTATAAATCCTAGGACCGGGTTAGTGTCGATGTATTCCCTTAACTCAGTCATCTCCCTTCAGGTCATGGAGTACATCTTGATTTGGGTAGTTTGGCCCCTGGCACGAACTCTATGGCACAGTCTGTGGGGCGATGAGGCTGGAGGGCATTGCATTCTTCCTCACTAAAAGCTTCTGCCAGGTCCTGGTATTCTCTGGGGACCCCCGGCTGTGCCTCCACTGAGGCAGCCGCCTTTTCGCCTTCTAGCGGCTTGACTATTTCTTCCCCCGCAGAGTCGGGCAGAGGAGGGGAGCCTCGTCCCAGCTTTAATTTTCGGTAGCAGTCTTCCCAAGAGATAGTCAGACTCCATTTGTGTAGCCAGACCAGTCCCAGGATGATTGTCTCAGTCATTTTTGGCGCCACCACGAACCAGATGAGCTCCCATCTCTAGCTGTACAGGTTCAGTGATCAGAGTGGCGGAGGCTCCCCCAATTAGTGACCCATAGACTTGCTCAAAGCGTATGGGGCTGGCTAGGGGTTTCATTTGGATGCCTAGCTTCTAGTAGAGGGGGAAGCTGATCAGGCAGCGGGTGCAGCCCATGTCTATGACAGCCTCTACTTCTCCCTTGGCACCACTAGTCTCGATTTGATAGCAAACGGACTGATGGCTTTACTTACCATCGGGTCATCCTCGCTCTCGTCATCACTTCCACAGTTTTCACCTAATTAAAAGTAAAAGATTTTCTACTTTCTCAAAACAGTCTGTCACATTGTCCAATCACAGTGCAGTCTGACAACCGGGTAACATCACTCCGCCTTCCTCCAGCCAGGTGTGAAAATTTCCTTGGTTGCCAAGAAAAAGTATTTTGTTTTGGCTACAAGACCCCTCTATCTCAGATCCCACCTCCCTATCCCTCAGCTTCAGTGTGGCAACACTGAAGCAGTCAAAATGACTTCAGTCAGTCCAGCTTCAGGGTTGACAGTAATATTAATATAAAATAAGCAGAACATAAAATACAACTGCTGAAATTAAAATCCTAAAATTACTAGTGAGCATTTTTACTGCTTTGTTATATTCATTTGTATTAAAAGCTGAGGCTGTCATTTTTAGAACTGATTCACATCATAGAAAAAGCTATTCTAAAATTAACAGTTTTTTAAGTAATTACAGACTACCATCTTTTGCGCTGTTGTTTTTTAAAATTTAAATTTAATTTTGCTTTCGTAACACTAGCAAGCTTTGTCTAGAGCATATAATAGAGCACTGGTATTTCTTGTACTCCAAATATTACTAACCTCCACCATATTTTATATATTGCAAATGATGGCTAGGACTCAAGGAATCATAAGATATAAAAGTTGGTGAGACCTTGGAGTTACACTATCCCCATATCCTGTCTAGAAATTATACAACTAATTTTTTCATGTACCGAGATATTCCTGCCTCATATGCTAAAGAATATTTCCAAAGAGTTAGGATACATTTGAAAACTATCTAGAATATGATGGAAAGTATGTGGTAGTAGAGGAAAATTTTGAAAATACAATATTTCTAACAGTGCAAACTGTTTCATGATATAGCATGTGTATATGTGTGTTATGAATGTGTATACTTGAGAGCAGGCTGGTTTAATGGAATCTTGCTTATCAAGATGTCTGAACTGAACATAAACTTTTAAGAAGTATTCTGTGTTGTGACTATTAATGAAAGTATATTTTCAACTACGTTGATATTTTCTTTCAGAGTACTGCACGAGAACGTGCTAAACATTCAGGAGATTACTTTACTCTGTTAAGACATCTTCTAAATTATGCTTACAATAGTAATATTAATGTGCCCAATGCTGAAGTTCTGCTTAATAATGAAATTGACTGGCTTAAAAGGATCAGGGTAAGTGTTTTTTTTCTGTTATTTTGTCACCACTTGTAATTTGATTTAAATTTAAGTGTTAATTGCCTTGGAACCAAATATGTAAAATTAAAAAATGGAATAATTATAGTAAATTAACTGATATGTGCTCCCTAAAAAATGTTGTTTGAAAACTCATGTGTCTGAGTATTCCCCTTTCTTAGGATGAAGTGAAAAGGACAGGAGAAACAGGTGTAGAGGAAACTATTCTAGAAGGTCATCTTGGAGTTACCAAAGAATTGTTGGCATTCCAAACTCCTGAAAAAAAATACCATATTGGTTGTGAAAAAGGTGGTGCTAATCTTATCAAAGTAAGTTATTGCTGTACAAAATGTTCTAAAATTATAAAATAGCAAAGTGAAAAAATAATAATTTATAATGAATATCAGCATATTTACAAAAAACATTTTAAATTAATTGAATGTTGGAATGTTCAAAATATGTAGATCTATATTTAAATAACAGCAGAATTTCTGTTGAGAGAAGGAAGGTAAAAACTTTTATCCTTTCTCAATTTTTATAAAGTTCTAAATAAAGTAAGTCATTGAATAAAGAACCCTTTATGTAACTGAGTTAAATGTAATATGATACATCATACATTTTTTAAAAAGTCATTTCATCTTAAGCATGCTAGAATCCTAACTGAAATATGAATGGGACAAGAAATCTGTTATGAAATTAAGGGCAAGTAAGTCCTTGCTCTGTGAAAATTGGGGCAAATCTCCCTGCCTGGAAATCCTTTATTTAGATAACTCTTGTTATTATCTGGCCTCTCAGCTGTGGCTAACTAGGTTTCATAAACTGTTTATTAACACCCCCCTGGCATTTTTCATATATATTTTTAAATAATCTACAGTCTTCTGAATGATTCGTTATGGTTACATAATAGAGTTATGGAATTTAGGCTTTCTTGCAGGTAAGTAATCCTCTCCTAAAAATCTAAAACAGTGTGACACTTAAGTGATGTTTCTTCTGATCTGGATAGTTCCTAAGTTAATAACAGATATTTTATTTACTATTTTTTCAGGAATTAATAGATGATTTCATCTTTCCTGCATCAAATGTTTACTTGCAATACATGAGAAACGGAGAATTACCCGCTGAGCAGGCAATACCTGTCTGTAGTTCCCCAGCTACCATTAATGCTGGATTTGAGCTGTTAGTAGCCTTAGCAGTGGGCTGTGTCCGTAACCTCAAACAAATAGTAGATACTTTGACTGAAATGTACTATATAGGCACTGCAATAACTAGTACGTACTATTTCACATTTTAATATTTTTCTATGAACTTTAATGTGGGCAACTTCATATACTTTTATATATTTTCATAATTTATTGGGAAAATGCTGGGTTGGTGGTATATTAAGCCCATTTCTCTGGATTGTAGTCTTTGAGCATTTTAAAAATTTATACAGAAGATTGTTGTTGAATGAGAAAGAAAATATGCTGTTTCTTGCTTAACTCCAGAACTAACCTTTTTTCTTGAAGATGACTGCTAGGTAGTATAATCATACTTTCTAAAATTAGTAGAGATTAAATCTGGTTAGGACTGGTAGGTACTGTATTCTTAGAGGCTTCAGTTCTAAATTGTTATATTAGAGTTTCTTCAAAGACTCAGTGACCGGTTGAAGTGATTTGAATAATTGCAGCTGGAAAAGGAAACATCGAAATATTATTAGTTCCCCTGTGCTTGAGGAACCTAGAAACATTAATTTTGGGATCCTGTCCCAAGTCTTTGTTCAGTTTTGGCAAACTGATGCATTGTTTTACAAATTAGCAATTTTGCAAGTTATCTTGAATCATCTTAAAATAACTTGCAGATAAATTATTTAAAGGGGGCTTATTATATTGTTTTGTGCTTCGTTTGACTGTAGATTTTATTTTGTCTATTTGTACTTGGGAAATAAGATGCTGAGGAATGTAATTCCTAATTTACACATTTTCATGTAAAATGCAAATGTAAAATGGAATTGTATTTGAAATAAACTTATTTTATGAATACAGTTTTGAGCACTAGCAATTAGCCTACTAGTATATTTTGAGTTATAAGCTGTTAATGGTCTAATATGTTTAATTTGTCCTAGCGTGTGAAGCACTAACAGAATGGGAATATTTGCCACCTGTTGGACCACGACCACCAAAGGGATTTGTAGGGCTTAAAAATGCTGGAGCCACTTGTTACATGAATTCTGTCATTCAGCAACTATATATGATTCCTGCCATCAGGAATGGAATTCTTGCAATTGATGGAACAGGTAGTGATGTAGATGATGACATGTCTGGAGATGAAAAACAAGATGAGGTAATACTGCGTTTTGCTTAGTATATGATACTGTATCCAATTATGCTTCCTTTGTTCTTTAAGTCTGACTATTAAGGGCTTTTATTCTGACTATATATATGCACGCTTAGCAATAAGTTTAAAAACAATTAAAAACAATTTACCAACAATTTAAAAAACGTATAGAAGCCACATTCTATGCTTTTATGTTAGTTCTTCTGTGTTACACAAGTTTGATGTTGTTTTCTCACTTTCTCATATACATTAAATGCAGCCTATCTTTTTAAACTCTTCTTATAACTCATTATCCTCAAACAAATTTGTCTGCTCTTTAAAATACTTTCAATGTTCTCTCTTTACCAAACAGTGACTTTTTACATTTGATGTCTTGAATAATATCTATAAATTTTCTAATACGGTCTTTGAGCAAGCATTTCCCGAACTGTAAGCTACATTAATGTTTCAAAATATGATATAAGTTATTGAATGGCATTTAATACAGTATGGACACAACACATTATGGATGTAAGTCTGATTATAAAAAAAGATAAAAAGGGAAAGTACTGGAGTGATGGAGGAGCATGATTTTGGTCATGGAAAAATAGAACAAGACATAGCTAAGAGAATGTACAGTGATAAGCTATGAACCCTTGTCACCCCCCCCCCCCACGTTTTTGCTTGAAAGGAGAAGAAGAGAAGTTTAATTACAGTTTGTGGCAAACCCTACTTACATTTCAAGCCAGTCAGCTGTTTGATCTTGATTTCAGGGATCAATGTTTTAGCAAATAATGCTTCAGCAAATGAATCTGAACCTCAGTACTTCTCATTGTATTATGATCTGCACTCTGTCTGAGGTTATTATTGTCTGCAAAAAAGCATACATTGCCTATTTGCAAATTACAGTAATAGAGATGTTACATGGGGAGATTTCAGGAAAGTGCTAACTTCGTTGGATTAAAAAATAACATTTCTCTTTCAAGTAACAGAATTTTAGATTACTTATTATAAAGACTATTGAAACAAGATAGGCTGAATAAATTATTTCAGGTGCATCAACTTGATAAGACATACAAAGTGAGGAATATGCCTTATACATCCAATATGGCACATACTGTGTACATAAGCATAGAATCCAAATATGTCCATAATGTACACATGTTGACTTAATACAACTTCAATTGCAATATTTCTTTTCTGAACATATCTGTATAGATTTACAAGAAAGGGATTGCTTTGTCATTATGTCCACAATGTCTATTCACCCATCCATCCCAAGAATGGTTAAATCAAATAAATTTTATTCATCTTATCCTGTATATGAAACATAAATGAAACATACTCATGGGATCAGGCTGTTTTCAATAACCTAATATGTTTGCATTAGCCATATAAGTTATACTTATAGGACAAAAAAACAAGATAATAGCCATAAAATAATAGGATTATTATCTCAGGTTATTTAATTGATGAAGTGTTAATGCCCTTGTGAGCAACCCATTATCATGGTACAAGCTAGGAGCTATGTCAAGTCACATTTTATCCCTTGGATAAAGAGAATACATCTCTTTGAACTCTGGGCTAAAAGAATCAATATTAACTTGGTAAGGAATAGTACTAGGAGTAGAGATTTCACTGATTAGCATTTATATTATGTCTACCTTTCAGTCATTCAAAATTCATTACCCCATTCAAGATAAACAAATTGACTCATCAGTTACACCATTAGATTACACAGTGTTTCAAAGAGTGCTGTCACAAAGTTGTAGTCTGCTTTTTGGAGGAATACTGTCGTTATATATTTGTGTAATGTCAGCTGTATTGATGACACTTTCTGATAACTGGAAGATGGAGTTGATAGGTCCTTCCAAAGAAAAGGGAGAAAATTCCTTACAAAGAAGGAAGGGAAGTTTAATCTATGTTTTAAAAAATATCATTTTTTAAATGTTTATAGCTAATATATAATTGGTAAACAAGCACAGATCGGCAGTTTGATGTAGTGGTTAAGATGCTGATTCAGAAACCAGGAAATTGGAGTTCTAGGCTTCCTTTAGACATGAAAATCCAACTGGATGACTTCGGGCCAATCACTCTCTCTCAGCCCACCCCACTTCACAGGATTATCATTGTGGGGAAAATAGGAGAGAGGAGCATTAGTTAAAATCTCCACCCTGAATTGACCAAATGTGTTTTTAAAAAGTGGGCGGAAATTATAATGGTGTTGGCGGAATAGAACAACTGTGTTAAAAGAAAGCAAAGTAGTATCAATAATAATAGCTGCCTTGGGTGCAATACCAAAACTGAGGCACCACTTGAACACCATTGGCATTGACAAATTTACTATCAGTCAATTGCAAAAGGCGGCTTTTCTTGGAACAGCTTACATTCTGCAACAATATCTGTAACATCATCAAACATCCACATCTGCCTATCCCAGGTTCATGGGAAGGACTCAGTAGATGGACAAAAATGCCAAATTCATCTGAACATTTGGCTGACTGCGACAAGCCACATAATATTATGATAGTAGTAATGATATTACTGATGATAATATCTTCTGAAGTCTATTCATGTGATTGACAAGCAAACACCTCTGCAAGGAATGCAAAAATTGTTTTGGCATTCCCTTCTCATCAGGAGAGACAGTTCCTAGAGGAGGGATGTCAAACTCTATTTCATTGATGGCCGCATCAGGGTTGTGTTTGACCTCAGGGGACCGGAGTGTGTGGCCAGCTTGATGTCACTAGTTTCAGGGGCACCTGTGGTGGCCTAGATGGGGCTGGGGGATCCTCCTGCAGCCCTCTGCCAGCACAAACGGAGCTCGCGAGACCAACATGAGGCCCTCCCGAACTCCATTTTCACTAGCAGAGGCACCACAGGCCAGTCCATCGCTGTTTCCA
>JANHFL010002832.1:0-10492 GCA_032468155.1 Oxyrhabdium leporinum | reverse complement strand
ATAAGAAGAGGAGCAGGGGGATAGGAAGAGCAAAAGATAGCAACATATTTTATGTCAATTGTGGATTATGAAAAGGACAGATCTGGCTACAGAAGAATTCTACACCTGTAACACTGAGCAGATCAACAAAGTAATAAAACTATACCAGAAACAATCTAGTAATACAAAGCACAAGGTAGAAGACAAAAGGATGAAGTTTGGCAGAATGCAAAGTTTTAGATGCAATTCTAACTTTATCTGAGGAGCGTCCTTACTTTTATGATAATAATAGCAAGGTAAAAATTGAAGATTTTTATATAGGAATGGGAAAAACAAAAATGGAAGGCACAAGCATGGGAAAAATGAAGAAAAAGGACTAGGATAAATAGAGAGAAAGAGCAGAAAGAGTAAGTACAAAAGGAAAATGAGAATCTGGGAACCTGGAATCCTTTTGCTCAGAAACTGGAGCACTTTGTTCAAGTTCACTTCAGCCCCTTCCATACAAATATTTCATTATTTTTATGTGTGTTTTAGTCAGAATATACTTACATGCATACATGTAATAATATACATGCAATGTTGAATCTTCATTAGATCTGTTTGCAGAAATTCTAATTTATTAGGAAAGCATATGAATGATAACTGAAGCCCTCAGAGATTGACTAATACATATGAAAGTCAGTAGGGCATAGCAGTGCAACATTAAAGAAGCATTTAGACGTTATCAGGCATTCTGAGCCTAGTTAATTTACAATGACCTCTACATTCCTCAGATGACACTGCAAGAACTTAAGTGATACCTATGAATATTTGCAGAAGGAAAACTTCACATGACTCACATCTGGAAATCAATGTAGGGTTGAACACTTGAGTGTTGCATGGTCCTTTTGAACAAGCAACTATCTGCAGAAGGACAAGACATTGATCATGCTTAATTGAAAATAGTCACTTGGTTTAGAACTTCAGAAAACACTATGTCTAATTATTTATCTAGTGTCAAAATATTATAGGTGACTTTAGACCAATTGTTCTTCTGTAATTTGACCAATCTAACAGGAAAAAACACTAGGAAGGAATACAATTGTTTTCATTTTTATTACCTAACCTGAATAATAAACTTACAAATACTGTAAAAAAGAAAAAGACAAATAAAAGATAAATGTTTAATTTATATATTGATATAGTAAAAAGTTTATAAATAAAAAAATGAAAATATTACCATGTATCTTAATTTTAAGTACAATAAAGACAACTTTTTTTGAAACTGGCTGTTTTACAGCTGAAACAAGACTTTGTTTTATACGCCAACTGTTTTAAGACACATTGCATATAGTTTAAAAATAAGCACCTGTACAGAATTATGTCATGGCATCTGAATTTATTATAAGGAAATGTTCCATATTTATATACGGCATGTTTCTCAACCATGACAACTTTAAGATGCCATGAATCAACTTATCCCAATGGACTAACCTGCCCTACTTGTTGCAGCATAAGAGCCTTTTCTGCTATGGCCTCTGCATTCTAGAATATCTTCCATCAAAAATTAAGATTCACTCCCATACTTGAGTTTCCAGAAAAGCTCTGCCACTTGGTCTGTGGTCCTGATGTCGGCAGCTGTTCCATTGGGAGCAGCTGACCGGATAGAGAAAATTCTCACCCCAGGCTATCCATCATCTTGGTTTTTAAGTTTTAATCTTTTTGTTCTAATTTTAACCGTTTTAGCATTTTTTAACTTTTATTATATTGTGAGCTGTCGGAGTTGCTGTTAGGTGACACAAAAATTTTAAAGGAAGGGACGGAGGGAGGGAGGAAATAGACTTCAACTCCCAGAATTCTTCAACCAGCATTAAGCAGCATTAGCAACCATTTTAAGAAATACCAATATAAGTGATATTAAAACAAGGAAAGGTAACCATATGAACTTGAACTTCTGAAATTCTTACTTACCTTTTAATAGCAATTTTTTTTCTGGGTCACATGTCCAAAAGGGAACTTAAGACTGGAACAACAAAGAGCTTCCAAACTGCTACCCTCTGTTTTGTTGACATAGATATATCTGCAAACTGATGGTTTGGGAAGAATTAAAAAAGACAAACATACTTCACATAAGTCAGAGCATTATCTTTGTTATATATAGCCATAAAGCAATGTGTTGATAGCGAAATATAATGATTTAAAAATGTCGTATAACAATGTTGTCTAGCTTCCTTTTATTTTGATTTTCGATCTAGATATTTTACCTAATATAGTAATGGACTCAAAATGTTGCATTTTCAAAAATTTGTCAAATAACCAACTAAATTTAACCTTTAGTATATTGAGAGAAGACTCTGATGTTGAGAAAGATTGAAGGCAAAAGGAGAAGGCGGATGGTAGAGGATGACATGGTTAGATAGTATCATCAATGCAATCAACATGAATTTGGACAATTCCAGGAGACAACGGAGGAGAGGTTAGCCTGGAATCCATGGGGTTGCAAAGAGTCACATATGATTTTGTAACAGAACAACAGAACTCAAGGTTGTGACATGTCCAACAGTTTGCTTCTCCTATTTTCCCCACAGCAATAACCCTGTGAGGTGGGTTGGGTTGAGAGAGATTGACTGACCCAAAGTCACCCAGCTGGCTTCACTTATTCCTACCTATTTTTCCCCATCTATGCTCTTTTGGCCACCTTGCCTTATGGGGTACCAGCAGCATCAGAACTGCATGGCTCTTGGGCTGCTTATCAATCCTGGGAATAGGCAGCACATCAAACGTTCACCCTTTGCACCCAGCTATCACACCAAACTAAAGTGCGTCACTGCCTTTGCTGTCACCTTTTTAGACCCAGCTTCTCTGATACATGTGTTCTACATGTGACTCCCTGAGCCTTGGGAAAGCTGTGTAGTCTTTGGAAACCTACAGTCTTTCCAATTGCTTTCTGAAAGCAGAACAGCTTTCCAAAGGCAACTTAGCTTTCCAAAGGTTGTGCTATTTTTGGAAAGCATTTGGAAAGACAGTGCAGTTTTGCAAAGGCTCGGGGAGCCACATTAGGAAAGGGTTGCTAGAAAAGCTGGGATCAAAAAGGAGACTGTAAAGGCAGTGATCTGCTTCTTTGGCTGCAGCAGCTAGGCACAAAAGGCAAAAGACAGGTGCAGGGAATTAGAAAAAAAGGCAGCTGGGCAAACAAATGCTTTTTGGTACTTGGACTGCTGAAGTTTCCCCTGAAGTGGCAAGCAGTCGAGGAGCTATGTGGTTCTGTGGCTGTTTGCCACTCTACAAGGCAGAATGCACAACTGTCAAAGGGCAGATATGTGCGTGAAGATATAAGAGGGAGTGGAGGCAGTATCGTACTTTGCTGCGGTTTGGTGCTGCAAGGGACTAAGTCTAGAATGGCTTTGACTGAGGTGGGCACTACTGTGTTTCCCCAAAAATAAGGCCTAGTCTTATTTTATTTTATTTTTGCTCCAAAGGACATATTAAAGCTTGTTTTCAGGAAAACATGTTATCAGTTATCCCCACCTCCGATGCATGCACAAGAGGTGGTGAGGGCACAGGGGCCAACAGTGCCCAGCAGCAGCTGCAGCCCGCTGAGTCCAAGTGCTGCGATCACTGCCCCGGCCCTCCAAACAGCAGGCAGAAGCAGAGGCACCGGGGAAGCACATCATCCTGCCCGTCGTACACGCAGCAAGGCAAGCAAAGACAGATGTTGGGATGGAGTAGGCAGGTAGCCATGGGAGGCCTGTCCTGCGTATGAGGCAGAGCTAGAGTATGTAATGACGTTGGACACATTGGGACTGCCCACTCCGTGTCCAGCAGCCGCTGCAAGCACATTTCAGGCAGCCCTGAAATTATCTGGCTCCCAGTCCCTCCCAAGCCACCAACAGAGCAATCTGGTGCAATTTAATACTTTTAATTTACAAATAGAAAACCTGGTTACTAATACTACTACTTCTCCTTTTTTTTTTTTCTTTCCTCTCCTCCTTCTGTCCCTCCTTCTTCTTAGTATCTCTGCTGGGAATCTTGTTGATGAGATTGTGCCGTGCTACCACTGAATGGATCAGGCGAGACAGGCAGCACCATGCTGCTGCCACTACATGTTTGACCCTCACCATCTAATGTCATCCTCCAGCTCCGTTGTACACATGGGACGAGCCTCCACGGCTAACCACCTACTCCGTCCCACTGTCTGTCTTTGCTTGCCACATGGTGCATACAGCAGGATCATGTACCTCCCCCTTGCATTTCTGCCTTCACCTGCTGCTTGGAGGGCTGGGCCGGAGGTCCCAGCACAGCCGCCTCCTGTGCTGATTCCCCCACCCCCGAGGTGACAATCTTAACTGGAGCTTATTTTGTGAGGTAGGGCTTATATTAGGAGCATTCTAAAATCATGCTAGGGCTTATTTTCAGTTTGGGACTTATTTTCGGGGAAACGTGGACCACTTAAAAACCTGTGATTTCTATTAATGACTGCAACAGGGAGTTCTGAGATTGTAAGTCCGTGGTGATCTTACTTTACAAGCATATCAGTTAGTGATGGGAATTGAAGACCCAACTTCTTTGTAAGTCAAGGACTTACCTGTTCAAACACATACATGCCAATGCTATAGTCCAAGGATGGCCAACGTGTGGGCTTTCAATTGTTACTGAACCTTAAGCCCCATCATTCTAACCAACAAGATGAGATGACATGCAAATTATAGTCCAATATTGGCTATACATCCTCTGCTTTTGTTATTTTTTTAAAGAAAGATTAAAAGCTACTTTGAGTTGAATAATGTAAGTTATTTATTACAGTTGTCCAAGAATATTTGAGCTGTCTAATATATAATTATCCAAATATTAGACAAACAATTACGTAAGTATGCTTAAATGCTATTACACACTATGCAAATACAAAAATGGCTTATGCTTAGGCAGCAGACAGAGCTCACTAAAATTAAAGTTTCCCGATACTGAGGAAATCTTGTGCATATTCAGCTGTTAGTTACAACTCTAAATTGTTGTTACCAGAAATAAGGCTAAAAACTTTACTCTGCTTATATTAGAATAAGCTGTTTGAATGTGCTACTATAAAACACCCTTGTCAGCAGACTTGATTCTAAAGTGAGTTCATTTTTGTCAGAAAAGTACAAATAATAAAAAGGTGATAAGTTGATTAGTGAGGAGAAAAGCATTCTAATACAACTTTGCAGATTGAATATCACTCGCAAAATCTAAAGAGAACAGAACACCATTACTTTTTGAAGAAAATGCTTTATATTATGCAGAATTTGAAAACTTTTTTCAAATTGTTCTAAAAATAATATTGGCTGCATTGTTCCCCAAAGTCCACCTTTTTCAAATAAAGAGTATTTGCAAGTGGCAAAAATATTAGTATTTGTTTACATATTATGTTCGGAAGATTTAATCAATTTTAGCAGAGATGCATATTAGTACTCCTTTCTGTTATTCTCAGCAAACAACAAAGCCTATTGTAGTGTATATGGAATCTTTCCATATTGCTATGATCATACGAATGGTTGTACCACGTAGCTTATTGTGTAACAGAATTAAGCAAACTGAAAGCCTGAACTGAGGCGTGAGAATTTTTTTCGAAACTTTCACTAACAATAGCCGCGTGCTCGTACTCCATGTGCAAGGGTGGGTACCATTCTTGAACATTAGTTTCACATGTAATAGTTCAGCACCCTTCACTTGATCTGTGGTGCTCAAGATTCAACAGTGCAACGGATTTATCAAGGAGACAAATGGAGTCAGAGAGCACGATCATCTGACCACTGTAGTGGAATGGGGGGGGGGGCGCTACCATTTGAGCCTGATACAGTGGCACAAGGATAAATGTGAAAAAACTGTCTGACTTGTTTCTACAAGCCGTGTAAGGTGTTTCGGACGGGTGCTGGTCTGGAAAAGAACAGGAATTGGCAAGACAGCCGCAAGATACGTATTTGTACTGCAGTGGCTCTTCAAACTGCCTTCTTCGTTTTCGATTACTGGTCGGCGACAGTAGCTAAGGACGCTTTCTTAGGGCTACTTGTCGCCAGGGGATGGAGCACGAACGCGAAATAGGTCCTCGCAACAGCGCATAGATATACACATACATACATACAGAATTTGGCGCGCAAAACAGCGTAGTGCCCCGGTTCCTTCCTTCAAGGTGGCTTTTCTATTCTTCCGTCTCGGCAGACACAGATCCGCCGGACCAAAGGCTGGCAAGTCGTCACCGATCATTAAAAGGAATGGCAACTATCCAAGTAGATTGGTTATGCGCAGCCTTTAAGTGTGCCAATAGAAGGAAATTTCCTGCTAAAATGTATCATTCAACTTTTATGATAGCTTTTTAAATGTCATATTTAACATTACAGAAATGACTAACATTTGTGGAAAAATTGAGTATGTTGTAATATAAACAAATTTAACATTTTATATTAGAAGCTAGATGGGTATATGCCCATTTGGATTCTGCTGGGATTTCTAATGCATCCACTGAACACTCTCCAGCAATATTAATTAACTCCCCGACTTCTCAGCAAGATGGTATAATGTAGCCATTACAAGTCAGTTTCTCACAGTGGTCCATATTTCATAAACCTCTGTGGGCAATCATTTGGAGTTTGGAGATTTAGAGTCAATTGCATGTAGCACAGGGTGTCAGCGTTCCAACTAAGTTCCAATAAATCACTCAGCACTCAGATAAGAATAGATCCAAGTAAGAGTTTATTAAAGAAACCATGTTGACACATCTGGCTAAAACCTGAATCTGAAGGCCCAGGTTTTTCCACACCCAAAAGAGAAATTCAGAACCACCACCTTTTTGACCATCATCAATCACATTCTCCAATTCTAGGTTATAACCAGCATTCCTTCTTCCATCTTGGCACTCCTCTTCCAGGTGCTTCACAGAACGGTCTTGACATTCCTAGATAGGGTATTGTTTTGACTACAACCCCTCTAACTGCCATGAGAAAATACTCCCTTTCTATTTCTCATGTGTAATTATGTGGCAGCCTGCAGAGGCCTCGGTTTCATGGCTTCCAAGGCTTACACACACTTTCTTTCACAATTACCTAGAGCCCACAGATTATGTACAGATTAAAAAAAAAACCACCAGGAGCTAAAATCCAATTAAAGACAGGATGGCAGATTCTTTCTAATCTATAGAGTTTTGAATAAGTTAATTCATCAGGCTGTGTGAAAACCCATGTCTACATTAATCTGCAGCACATGAATAACTGAAGAAAACTAGGAAAACTAAATCTTCACTAAGGCAACATATTGAACCAAGCAGCACTGAGATAAATAATAATTTAATATCATCATATTTGCTCAACACTAAGAGACCCATATATCCCTTATCAACTGTCTATTAGTGTGTGTGCTTACAAGTTAATTTTTACCTCAAAGTTTGCAATATTCCAAGGAGCATAAAATAGAAGGATGACAAGACTGCTTTGCAGAGATTAGTCAAGAGATAGGGAACAGCTATGTTCAAATTCATACTGAAAACCTTTAATAGGTAAGCCATTCACAGATCTCCTTTCCTTGATTTTAGGATTTGTGTTCCAGGAAGCAAAATTCTAGGCAAGAACATCAAACAAGGCCCAATCCTAAAGAGAAAAATGCCTATCTGCATTTTGGGGTATGTTTTGAATGACAAGAGTCATTTTCTACCTCGAATCATTCTCTTCCCCCCCCCCACACACACACACACAAAGAGCTCTTGTTTTACTCATCCAAATGGCCAAAGTGTGCTTACAAAGAGTGACACCTAAGTAATGCCACAGCAGAGTATTTGATGCTGAAGTATTTTGAGAAGGCAGGCAGTTAATAGAAAAAGTAATTAATCTGTACTTCTGTGCTTCTGACATTCCTCTGATCCAAAACAAGGCCATATTTTATGTTAAAGTAAAGAATATGGTCAAGGTATTGTCATGACATACCTGTTTCTACTTCACTCCTTGTGGTTTGTCTTACTGTGAATGAACTAACTATGCAAGCCAAAAGGGATTGTTTTGGGCTCTGGAGCTAGGTGTCTTTGATGTCTCTATCTGAACAGGACATGCATCCTTTCCATGGTTAATGTGTCATGCTTCAACTGATGGGTCATTCTGACCCCAATGGAGATACTGCTGCCTTATAGGCCAAGGCTCATTTTGGGTGCAATTTTGAGTTTGTTATTTAGGTGATCTGAGCTGGATTCTAATGCTGGTGATTGTATGGAAAAATGCTTGGCATAATGATATCTCTTTAGTAAGGCAGTAAAATTAATAGTAATTCAAGCTTCAACACTAATATATACACAATCAACACTGCTTGTAATGCCTTGTTTATTTTATCACTGGAATACATGCAGACTTCAAAAGAAATCAATCCAATGGCAATAAGAACCAGCTTCATGTCAACACTGGAGTCTATTTATTAAATAGAAATCAGCATACATTATTAGAATAGGAACACAGAAGTAAGGAAGAGATAATAATGTAACCAGGAGAAAAGATTCGAAGCTGCTGTAATATGCTTTTTTTTTCTTTTCAGGCAACCAATTCTTTTAATTTGGG
Source organism: Oxyrhabdium leporinum (assembly GCA_032468155.1). NCBI lineage: Eukaryota > Metazoa > Chordata > Lepidosauria > Squamata > Cyclocoridae > Oxyrhabdium > Oxyrhabdium leporinum. Next base: position 1,970 of record JANHFL010002832.1, on the reverse strand, counting down.
AAAATTGGCAGCTAGCAAAGCCATCTTGATCTAATCATTTCCTTCATCTCTTATAGGACCAGATATTGATAAGTAATGACAGTGCAAAATCTCCAGCCAGTGTGAAACTTTGCAGTGAATTTGTTCTGAGAAATATTTTTTTGCAGATGAAACTTCAGAGGATACCCTTCTTCACAAGAGTTAATTTTGTGCTCAAAGCAATGCTAAATCTCTTTTCAATGAACAAACTGGACTTTTTCATAAGGCACTCACCATTTCTACAAGGACCCTTCACTTGTCCTTCACCATCATTAATCATTTGCTTACCTACCACCATGCCTCAGTGTACCATCCACCTTCTTACTGTCTTCCAGATGAGCTGGACTAGAGTTCTAAGTTCACCCATCAGGACGACACCAGGAAGGGGAAAAGTGATTGAAAAGTCACCAGAATGCTCTGGGGTGCATGCTTAGTAGGTCAATTCCTGTATCACCTTGTAGGCGAAGTTGCAGAAGTCAATATTCTTGAAGCAAATGTTGCTAGAAACGATTTCACTTCTGGTTTTAGCTCAATAGAAAAGCAATCAGAAGCAATCAGAAACATGCTCACCACTCTGGCCGAAAAGATCATTCTTCACATACTCACATAGTTCAGGCCATCATTTTAGGTGTCTGAGAGGTGAGATAAAAAAAGGCAGCAGTCTCTGCTGTAAAAGAAGCAATTCTAAAACTCTGACTTATTCGTCCATCTTGGTGCAGCTGTCCTGTGATGCACAGAAATCTTATAGCAGGAAAAGGGTGTATTATTACTTGTTCTCCTGATTACATAATTTCAACAGCATATTTCCCAAATACAACCTTCAAGAGAAGAGTTTCTGACTGCTGTATGAATGTATACAATCTTTAGCCCTCAAGTGATAGTATAAATGATTAGGATAGTGGCCAAGGGATAGTAAACAACAAAGCAGTGGGGCATCTTCAGTTCCACTCCAACAACTGGGTCAAGAAAATACTGTTTGATATGCAACACTCCCAAGTCAATAACTTCCAGTAAAACCCCAAAGAGTGCTTGCTCTACTGCTCATAAACACAACATATTAGTGAAGTCAACCTATTAATTTCAAGGCAAACTGAAGAAAACATTACTTCCGCAATAATAGAAATGGTAGGGTCCAAGTCAGCTATCAGATGTGGCTTCACATCACATTCAGAACATAATCCCAACAACCCCACCAATGATCAGTTGATAACCTCTAGCCACTGTGTCATGTTCTGGCTTCCTCCTCTTGTGATGGTAGAGTTGAAAATCTAGAAAAGTCCACACAGATCCAGGACAAGGGTGCAATCATAAGGAGATAAAAGGAAGCCACAATGTATGCAAAATTCTGCTGCCAACCACGTATACATGTCCAATGGAACCAATGGAACAATCTCTCAGTAACACAAGCTGAATTGATTAGCTAAATTCATCCAAGCAGACTCTGGTTGTAGAGGCTTTGTGAATTCATGGGTTACCAACCAAACCTGATTCTCATTGTCATTATTCAGGGATGGAAGCTGAAATAGCAAGTGCCTTCCACAATGAGTAACCACCAACAAGACCACTCGGTCTGAAAGTAGGAGGGAATGGCTACCAAGGGAAATTATGTCTTCTAGGAAGCCTGTATCAGTTGTTCTCATCTCAGAAGTTTCAAAATAATATCCAAAAGGAAAAGCTGTTTCCCTCTTTAACCAGATAAAATGAGAGGCATTTTCATTTTATTAACACCCAACAGGTCATCTAGATAGTTGAATTGAAAATTCAATATCAACTTTTAGTATACCCTAAAATACAATAAAAAGAGAGAGATCCTCCTCAATACTGTAGCATCAAAACTGAAGTTTCACTAATTAAATCAAATAGCCCCCACTTTTTAAAAACCGCAGAATGTGTGTAACTTATAATGACTTGCTAGAAAATTCAGTCTGAGGTCAATCTTTGGATGTGAATAA
>JANHFL010002831.1:101628-123523 GCA_032468155.1 Oxyrhabdium leporinum | reverse complement strand
CAGGTTTTTCCCAGATGTACCAACATGGTTTCTCTAATAAATTCTTACTTGGATATATTCGTGTCTGAGTGCTGAATGTGTGAGTGGAACTTTGATGGAACCCTGACAAAAACATGAAAATCATTCTAATTCAATTGTTACCTTATTCCAGTTTTTCAACAAAAATCATTCAGGAACACGTAGCATATATCCCAAGGGAAGTTACAAGTTATCTTAATATGAAATTAATAGGATTATAATGTATTTTACATTCTAGAGAAATGTTAAGTAAGAGTTCATATTGGCGGACTATGAAGTAGTAAAATACAAAGCTAAAGAATTCAGAAGCCAGAACCAGTGCAGTTTAAAATGAAAACCGAATATAGGAAAACAGTAGCCATGACTTTTAATGAAATTGCTTCAGTTGATTATCCTATTCCAATCCATTCCATAATTAGCAAGGTATTTTTCCTTATCTCCTTAACCCAAGCTGCACAATTGTTTAACATTATTAAAATTACTACTGTATAGAAAGCATTTAGATGCAAGGTAAATTACCAAATAAAATGAATGTTTATGCAAACATAATATTGCCGATATTTTTTAAAATACAGGAAGAATGGAACAGGAAATAATGAATCTACAAATGACAGTTTTCTCTTCTCCCCTTCATGTTTTCAACTTTCAAATAACAGAGACTGGAACTCCTGGATTAGGACCTGAAGTTATTTTTGGATGAATAAAGGTGAATCATAATCCAGAAAGATGGAAACACTCTGGATGGGGAACTGTTCAGTCTGAATAAAGTTTTGTAATTGATGCTACAAGAAATTTCTCTTATTTTTATAGTTTGGGCACCTTCCTGGACTAGCATTAGTGGAAGCATAAATTCCAATAGTTAGAACTACTTTTCAGCTCAGCATTGCAACAGACTTTCCTAGAAACAATATCCTAGTTTTTCTACCTATACGTAGCAAAATCTTGACAGACTATTGTAACATACCTTACACAGATAAACTTCTATTATTAATAAAAACAGCTGGGAATTCACACCATTATATGACATATGTTGATGCATCATTTAGAAATGTGACTCGGGTTTTAATTCAATTGATCTTTACATCGCTAGATGATTGACATCTTGTTATCTAAAGGACGGCCTTTCTCTTTGCATCAAATTAGTTTCAAAAGCTTTGCTTATTGTATAAAGCAGGGAAGATAATCTTGACAGAGTTTCCTGTTACCAAATGATGAGAGATGAAACACATTTTAAGTCCACAACAGACAGAAATATACAAAGGATATCTCTCTAATTCACAGGAATATAAGATGGGAGAGAAGGTACTAGGTAGCACAATACACTTGAAAGATTCTGTTACTATAACCACTCTCAGAAAAGTAGTATTACCCTTCCTGTGGGGATGATTTCCTGGTCTGGTTTATCTGATGCAACTGACATGTTCAGTATATACATTATTAAACAGAGAGGCATGAGGTCAAAGACCTTACTAGTGGCCTGAAATTTAAAGTACTCTATAAGCAAGACTCACATTTTAAGAGCCATGGGGAATTGTAACAAAGAGAAGTTAGTGAGATAAGAAATGCTATCAGCTCTTTTTGATGGATCTCTCAATGGTAGTTAGTTGCTGTGATATCAACTATGTGATTGTCAGCCTTTCAGTGGAGGCAAGAAACAGGCATAGCAGGGATGCTCTGAATTATTGTAGGGTGTAATGACAGAATCTTGAAGTCTGTAAGAGCTTCTCTTTGCCCCTTCTTATAGTAAACAAAATCACAGGAATGCTATTTTGAATTTTCTTTTTCTCAGGACTGAGCAATCTTTTCCAAAAATCTCCTTTTAACAATTTGCTTATTCTATGACCAGATCTATATTCCATCACAATAATTAAGAAAAACTATTAAATCATGGCCCTCAACATAGGAGAATTCAGGTTTACTGTGTACACATAAAGGGAGCAAAAGGGCTTCTTCAAAAAGGTTTCTTTAACCTCTTTAAACCAGATGCACATTTAATCTGCAGTCTGATTCCCAAAGACATTCTCCAGGCTAAGCAAATAGAGTCTAGAGTCTAGCGCCCAGTTCAATATATTTATTAAAGACTTAAGTAGCAAGAAATAAAAAAGACAAATTGCTTTTTAATAATACAATGAAATACAGAGTTAACTAAAATGATAGAAATATTTAATCAAGAATGTCAGTTAAATCCATTATAATACTGCAGTGAAAGTTTGCCTTGAGATCCAATAATATTTGATGTTCCATTAATGTAGTAAAAATACATATTTTTCTGTAAAATCGTTTATTAGTTATAGCAATGCTCCCTACAGCAAATGAACCAGTTTTATCATTCTAAATGAATTTTGCTTCAAAATATGCTACAATATGAGCATGTGCAAAACCTATTCAGAAGCTATATAATTACAAGACTCAAATTTAATTTTCTGCTTATCATACTTACAGCTATTTGAGTGACATCTTGTGGTGTAATTCTGTATTGCTATATCATACATTAATCGCATTAGCAAACTTGATTTCATATTATTTATGAAATCTCTACCTAACAACCCAATAATGTAGACATTCACAAATGTGGATCAATTAATAAACACAAACAACCACAGTGAAAAGCAGCAAGGCCTGGCAAAAATCTACAAAAATAAAGTTCTTTCAGTGACATATCTATGTATGGCAGTTTTCCTAACGTTGAATACCACACCAAAAAGGATTCATTCTAGAATTTACCTGCTACATTAAGCAGCAGAAATATCTGAAGAAAGGCCTTCAAGCAGAGCTACTTCTCTAGGCAGATTCATATCAAATTTCTTAAATTATCAAGGGGCTTAAGACGTTTAGATACTGTAATCAGAAAAGAATCTAAAACTGAACTTGGTAAAAAATTGTTGAAGATGTGAACAGTAAATAGTATAATCTACTTTCCTGGTTCCAGTCAAAGCCTTGGCTGCTAAATTCTGAATCAGCTGATATAGTCTAATGAGAGAATGATCTAAAATACATAATATCCATACTAAAACAAAATTGAGCCAAGAAGGCCAATGTACACTTTATCTTATCTAACATGCCAAGAGCTATACTCAAAAAACGAAGCTGGCTAGAGAAAAATATGAGCTAAAAATTGGAACTGGATGTACTTGAGCAATCTATCAGTTAATAAGATATTTGTCTGATACCGACAGATTCTTCTAAGAATGGTGTGAAAGTCTTACCAGAGAAAGTGCTAAATTTGCACAAATAGCTTTGCCAGCACTGCCAAAATACTTTTCTTCATTAAAGTTAACATTTTCCAGGGAAGATATACATGTGTACGATTTGTGTAATATAACCATAAATAAATTCCAAATATACTTCTGAAGTTTAATTTTTACAAAGTTAATTCATAAGACAATGAAGAGGAGATATCCCCAGAATATAAGAGTTTGATCAAAATGAAACATCATCCCTTACATACATGAATGTGACTTCAAGATACACATAGAGAAGGGATGGATTTGTGATACTTATTTTGTTATTCTGCTCCCCCAAAGTCCTCAAAGCCACCCACAAAGATTAAGATGTACTAGGAATGAGGTGACCCAGAGACTATCCTACCTTTAGCCATGGAAAAGCACTATACAGTTTTGACTCTTCCTTCTTAGTTTAGACTATTTCACAAACTTGTGCTTGGAACAAAACAAAAAGAGTTCCCTATGTAAGCTGCTTTGAGTTTTTGAAGGAAAGGTATGACACAAGTCAAATAATAAATTAATCAATCCATAGCAGCTCACTGTAAAATCTCACTGTTGCCCAACTTACATTATTATAGAACATTAATTATGGAAACTGAATTAGGATTTCTGGGAAAAATTATGTAAAACAAAGCTGCAGAAAAATACTATCAGTTACCAGCTAAGCATAGACTAACCCAAGTCAAGAACAGGCCATTTTAAGGGAAACGAGAAATTCAGCTATTTTAGATAAAGCATTCCAAAGTTAGCAGAGAATTCAAAGAACTGAACGATACTACGTACTTATTGGAAAAAGTTCTTTTTTCTTTTTTGCCACATTACATTTGAAAAAATCTGCACTAACTAAATCTGTTCTACATGGGGTTCTCTTTGAAGAGTATTCAGAAGCTTCAGCTGGAGTAAAATGAGGCAGCATAGACAACAATGGGTGACCCTAGAATGGCGTATATTACACCTCTGCTCCACAAGTTGCTTTAGTTGCCAGTTTGCTTCCAAGTTCAATTAAATGTGCTGTTTTTGACTTTTAAAGCCCTACATGTCTTGCAGCCAAGATATTTGTGGGACCACTTCTTCCCAAGTATATATACCTATCCCATCATGGCAGGCAAGATGAGCATATTATGCGTTCTATCTGCTAAGGAGCAACATCTGACGGAAACCAGGAGTTTCCGCTGCATCACTTGCCTTTTGGCGCATTATTATCCCCACCCCAAGATTAGCCCCGAGGAACACTTTGGAACAGGGAGCCCACAAGATAGCTTTATTATGCATGATTTTTTTTAAATACTCCCCTTATAGGAATGTTTCTTGCTTCTCATGGTTATTTTAAGATGTTTTTGTTCTGTTTTTACTGTTTGTTTTGTTTTTACTGTACACTGCTCAGAATCATATCTGTGAGATAGCCAAATAGATTTGATAAAATAAATAAATAAAATTTCTGGTTTTAAGTGTCTTATTGTAGGAGATGACCAGTCTGAGCCCGAGGTAGGAGTCAAATGCATCATGAGTCCCTGTATGCCCACAAGAGATCTAAGTCCAGCCCACCTTGAATGCCTTCTTATTCCTCCTCATTTCCCTTGACCATTAGTAGGCCAGATTTTTGCAGAGACCTTAAGCTTGCAATAAATCTTTATACTCATTTGAACTGCCTGAATCTCCTGATTTCTTAGCGCTTGACACTTATCTTTTATCTTATATGTCTACAGTTTTATTCACAGATGAATGAAAATGTTGTACATACCTTAGATAAATAAAAGTGATAGGAAAAGTTGGATCTATTGGATATCTATTTACCACATATTAATTATAGACCTAACAATTTTTAGGACTACAAGTTCATGGGAGTGGGTAGCCACAATAAAATTAAATAAAGTAAATGAATAAGAATAATATAGCTGCTGCCATGGGACAATTGACAGTAGCCCAAACACAATCATTGGGAAAATACAAAAGATAAATTAATATCTTGTAAAAGACAAATATTAAAAGTGGACATTTTGAAACAAGTTCCTTATAGGCCACATTAAAAACGAGCCAGCAGTTTGACACTATCTTGGGATGCAACAACAAAACCATAGAGTCCAGACCATAAGAAACAACTGTCTCACTCTATTCTCTTCTGGTCAGTAACCACTTGGAATATTATCTCTAGTTCTATGTATCACAGTTCAAACAGGAGAGTGACAACTTGGTGCAAGTTCAAAGGAGATTTAGAAACATGGTGAGGGATCTGGAATCCAAGCCCTATAAGGAATTGTTAAAGAATCTGGAGATTCTTGATTCTACAAAACAGACAATTAAAAGAAGATATAACAGTTTGAATATCAGAAGATATTTTTGCACACAAGAGAGAGTGTTATCTCAGAGGATAGGAAAAGGTCAATGTAGTAATGTAGTTTAAATTACAATGAAGTAGATTTAGGCTAGACATGAAATTCCTGACTGCATGAGCTGTCAGCCAGTGGAATAGGCAGTGGAATGGATATTTTCTTGGGTTTTTCTAGGTTTTAAAGAGACTGTGGATGATCATCTTTCAGAAAGGTTGTACCGGTTCCTATCCTTAGCAAAGGATTGGTCTAGATCAGAGGTTACCAACCGGTGGTCTGTGGACCACTGGTGGTCCGCAAGAAAATGTTGGTCATCTGCAGTGCACCCGTGTCGAGGAGCTACGCCGGGATGACCAATGGGCCAGTCCTGTGACTAGAGCTCTGGAATATGGAACCAGCCAGGTAGCTCGTGGTGGGGCTTGAAATCTCCGCCATAGAGGGAGGTACATGCAACTTTGCAGGTAATGAACGTGAAAGGAGTAGCGCAGCTCTTGCCGGCCGGAACGAGGTATTGGTGCTGTTGCGGCAAGGGGGTGTGGCAGTGTAGGTGGGCCAAAGCAACGGGTGTCAGTAACCCGTGCTCTTTCTTCCCCCTGCTGGGGCTTCCTGTCGGCTGAACCCACCACTGGTTGGCCCCACCCCTCATTCTCCCCTCCCAGTCACTCCTCGCTTGTCCTGAGAACAGAAGGGCGGGGGATGGAGATTCACTCCATATTCCAGAGCCGGAGTGAAGCTTCATCTCTTGCTGGGTCTCGCAGGCATTTCTTCTGGCCCTTATTGGTGTGCCACGCAACTCGGTCACATGAAACTTCCTGTCAGCCCCAAGACACTGGCCTGACCCAGCCATTTCTCTTCACCACTGCTGTTGGCACCTACATGACCTGCCCACTGCTCTTGCAGTGCAGTTAAATTTAGTGTGCTTCACAATGGGGGACACAGCATCCCCTCCTCCTCCTGGAGCCCATTATGATGTGGAGCATCGGCTGCAGCCGGGTCAGGCGAGTGTCTCAGGGCAGAGAGCAGGTTTTGCATCTCTCTGAGCAACAAAGGTGTGTCCAGCACCAACAAAGGCCAAAGAAGCACCCGCGAGTCCCAGAGAGCACCAAAGAAAGAGAGAGACAGAGACAGAGAGACAGAGACGAGAGAGAGAGAGAGACAAAGAGGGAGAGATGAGAAAGAGAGAGGGAGAGCGATAGTGAGAGAATGAGAGAGATGAGAGAGACAGAGAGAGAGACAAAAAGATAGGGGGAGAGAGAGAGATGAGAGAGAGAGATACAGAGAGAAAGAGAGAGGCAGAGAGAAAGAGATGAGAGAGGGATACAGAGAGAGAGATGAGAGAGAAAGAGATGAGAGATGAGAAAGAAAAGAGAGAGATGAGAGAGAGAGAGACAGAGAGAAAGAGAGAGACAGAGAGAAAGAGATGAGAGGGATACAGAGAGAGAGATGAGAGAGAAAGAGATGAGAGATGAGAGATGAGAAAGAAGAGAGATGAGACAGAGGCAGAGAGAGGGGGGGAAGAGAGAGGTGAGAGAGAAAGAGAGAGTTACAGAGAGAGAGAGAGAGAGATGAGAGAGAGAACGAGAGAGCAAGAAAGAGAGAGATAAAGAGAGATGAGAAAGAGATGAGAGATCCCGGTGTTTTGTTTTCTGTGGGAAATGGGTCCAAATGGCTCTTTGAGTGTTTAAGGTTGCAGAAACAGGCAGCCAAGCTAAGTGCCTGAAGGACCCCATCCCGTCACTGGGAGTCCAGGCGCTTCAGCGAGCGGCACACTGGATTTATGTTAGTGGTCTGTGGGATTTAAAATTATGAATTTAGTGGTCCCTGAGTTCCGAAAGGTTGGTGACCCCTGGACTAGATAACCTCTGCAGTTCCTCTCAACTCACAAATTATTTTCTGCAAGAACATTGTCTATTACCACATGGATCAGCTTTTATGGAAAACTGCAAAGTTCAGTGTAAAATTCCCCAAAGTGATATGATACAGCTACTACGCCATTCAGAGGAAGAATTACAGTATTATAATACCTTATTAACAATCGCTCAGCCAGTTAACAGATTGAGAGTTAATCATAAGTAACCAATGATATTAGATTAGAAATACAAGTTAATATAGAAACCTACTTTATTTTTCTTATGATCATCAGTGCTTGAAAGGAAGAAATAGGTCCAAAATTTGTACAGATTTTTTTTAACAACAGTTAAAAATAACTCTTTCCAGTCTATTTAGAGATCGCTTTAGAGGTGTGCATGAAACTGTACTTCCATAATGTGCTTTTGGAATTCAGACAAGATTCCAGATGGTAGAATTTCCATTTTTCATCCCATTTCTGAATATAATATTGGGTATGAGAGATAAAACACCTGATTTTTGAAGCACAATGGTATCTCCTATTCCAATCCTGGTATAATCTGAAAAGAAATGTCTATGGAGATTCTCAGTCATCCAAGTTGTCCCAAAGATGCTTTTTCAAGGAGGCAACTGGACTTTCTTGTTTTTCCTTTGAAGGCATTTCATCCAAGAAGCTTCTTCAGCTCTCACTGGATGGTGGGGAATTGTCCATTTCTCATTCTAATAGCAAATTTGTAGCTTTGCAAATATTTATCTAATCTAGAAATACTGGTTTTAAAACCTAACACAAATAAAGGGGAAATTTATATTGGATGATGTCTCAAGAAAAGTAATCTCTTAAAAATTATTTCTGTACATTCCTTTAATACTGGTTTTATAGGCTAATAAGCATTTTATTGGTATATCACTTATTCTCAAGACTCAGTAAATGAAATATAAATGTGGCTATATAACTCTAGAAATCTACAGTACTTTAGCATCTGGAAAACTATGTCCCAAACTGGTACTCTCAAGGTGAAACACAGAACATTTGAAATAGATATAACTGAACTGGAAAAAAGTGCAGAAGAAGGCAAGCAAAATGATAAGGAAGATCAAACATGTCCCCTATGAGAAAAGCAAGAACCTTTGAGACTTAAAGCCTAAAAGGCTTAGGAACAACGGCAATTCAGAGAAAGGATACAAAATCAGACATCAAAAAAATTACACAATATTTTCTTTTCTCGTCTTAAATATTAGGACAGGGTTTGCTAGAAGAAAATTTAGAATAGACATTTCTCCCCTCCCCCCCAAAAAAATCATTTCCCCACACAAACACATAATTTGTAGAATTCACTACCCTAAAACTCAAATGGGTGTCTTAAAAGGGAGTTCAATTAATTCATGGAAGACAGGTCTTACCTAGCACTGCTATTCTTGAGACACAGTTATTTGCACTTTAGAGAAAATGCCTCAAAAATATCAGTTTCGGAAAGAGGTTACATATCTATTTTTTGAACACTAGAGAAATAACTAGTAGGATCTGACCAATATTATTCTGGGCTAAAATGGGCCCTGGCACAATCCAGCAAGGCTTGTCATATGCTCTTACACTTAAATATTGGGGTGTGTGTGTGTGTGTGTGTGTTCCAGCATAACTCTGGAACGCCTCGAGCAATGTCAACCAAACTTGGTACACAGATGACTTACTATCTGGAAAAAAAATACTGTGGGGGTAAGACACCCCTAACACCCCTCGGGGGTGTGTGCATGTGTGTGTGTGTCTGTGTGTCTGTGTTCCAGCATAACTCTGGAATGCCTGGGCTGCTGAAATGAAAAGGAATGAATTATATCTATAGTGGCTGCTGGCCAAGGCAAATACAGGATTGGGATAAATAAATACCCGGGCAACGCCGGGTTATCAGCTAATTATGAATAATGGAGGAATCAAATCAAATTTGTCTGCTACATCTTAACTATTAGCCTATGCCAGCTCTGTGTCCAAGCTTTCATACATTGGCTCTGTTTATACAGGGCAATATACAAATCAATTTTAGGTGTAGGTTCAGTTTATACAACATAAACTCCATATGTGTATAAACTCTGTGTAAATGTTATATTGAACATTGAAAGAACAATGGAGGTAATACAAGTATATAAATACTTACAAGCCAAAAATATATAACTTGCAGACTGTTGACAATCTTAATTGTCTCTGACATTTGTCTTTAAAAATAGAAGTAATAGAAACTGGGAAATTCAGCAACATTTAGGCCACCACAGATCCATTACTCTTCCACTAGGCTTTAATCTATTTCATTCTACTACAAGCTCTAACCCACATACTTTATTCTCATGCCACCTGTCAGATCACAACCAAGAATTTTTTGCTGGTTTTATGCTACCTATTATTATGTCACAGATTGAGCATCAGATAACACTATGTGGATTTAATAGCTCGAAACTCATTTTGGACTTATTTTATAGAATACTTCATCCAAGCCATTCATCTTTCCTGGCTCAAATATTTAATGAAACTGGCATAACTCTATAGCAGCAGGCACAGTGCCACTCTAACAGATGGGCCTAGACTGTAGTCGTGCCAATGAAGCAATATATGCATGAAATTTAAATATTAAAGCTGGAGTTCTCTGCAATAAATTCACCCATTTACATCTAATCTTTCCAAGCCTTTTGAATGGAATATGCTGATTCAGCATTAAATCATTCCAGAATTATATAAATGCTTTATATAAGCAGTTTCTACAGTAATCTCCAATATTCTTCTACACAGAAAAACAAACAAGTTGAGTTCTGATTAAAACATGGGTGAGAGGTAACTAGAAAACATCACCATGATAGTTTAAACTGAGAAAGCAAAAAAATATAGCAGAAAAAGGCAATAACAAACCACTTCTTTATCATATCAAAAACCAGCACAGATGTGCCCATGAAGTCACCATGAGTCAGTTCAACTCAAAGGAAACTTTATCTTTTCCCCGTCTCCAAATTTTGACATTTGACAAAATAATTTAATCTACTGAACAAATAGTCATGACACACTTTATATGGTGCTGCACTTCAAAACAGTACATAAAATCAGCTACTGCAGAATGCAGTGTCAAGACAACTACCCAGTTGTTAAAAACAGCCCATATAAACACAAATCTTGGATGTATTACAATAATTTCCAATTCTTGTCACACTTGGTAGCTCCCACTGTAAAACTACCTTCTCCCATATTAACTTTCCTCTAATTTGAAATCATCAGAGGTCCTATCTTTCCCAGATTGGTTAAATTAATGGTTGCATAGTTTTAAAAGGTCCTAGTATCACACTTACTTCATAGAAACTAGCTTCATCATTATTATGCTGCATTCAGAATATCAAACTTTAAGAATTTTTTACACTGCCATCAAAATATTATATATTGCCACTAGTGCCTTGTGGAAAGACAGCTATAAACATAAACAAAAATAACGAAAAATCATTTTATTATGAAGAAATAAAAAAGAATGAAAAGAATGAAAAAAGCAAGTGTTCACAGAGCTTAATCAAGATGGCCATCTGCTGGATTAGTAACAGCTCTGATAAACTCTTTTATTTACAGTGGCATATACAAACATCTATATAAAATCAAACTGTTTCTTTAAAAAATATCAAAATTACACACATACATTCCCACAGGTTTTCTAATCAAATAAATTAGGCAAAGGATTATTTTGTGCTATTTTAAAATTATCAGAATCATAAAGCTCATGCTATGTTATTTATCTAAGTGAACAGATTACACATTATTTTTATCCCACCTTTATCAAGAAGGCAAACATAGCTAATACCCTTCCTCCTCATATTTTCTCCACAAGAACATCCCTGTGATGCGAGTTGGCCCAGCTTTCATGCATAAGGAAGGATTAAAACTCACTGTCTCTCAGGTTCTAGTCTGGTGCTTTTACCACTAGACCAATGATGGTGAACCTATGAAAGGCCACAATATTTTGGAAGGCATAACATTCATTGGCATGATAACTATTTTTGAAAACATGTCCTCTTCTCGCAGGATTTGGAGAGGCCGCGTGAGAATGGAGTGTGCTTTCACAGGACTTCAGAAAGTCAAGAGAAAGGGCTGTGCGAGAAAGAAGGTGACATCCTGAACTTCTAAAAATTGCACAAGAATGGGGCATACTTTCATGCAGTTTTCAGAGGCTGCAGAGGTCATAAGCCGCTTGAAGAATGAAGGCCTTGTGTGATCTGGAGTAGTCTCAGATAGACTACAGGAGCCTCTTAACAAGAAGAAAGCATTGCTGAAAGTAAGCAGTGCATGGCAAATTTGGGAGCGTGCTAGGTCACTGGGATAGTCACACCTTTCCCAAGGCTCACACAGATTGAGAAATGGCATGAGGTGCCCTTTTTGAGTGGCAGCGGTGGTGCTTGACTAAAGCTGCCGGCCCAAGGCTCGACTTCAGGCCAATCCTCAGCGTTGCCACTGAGTGCCAGGGTGGCCGGGGGGGGGGGAGATTAAGAATTGTTTCTCTTTTTTGGAGGGAACGGGTGACATGCCAACAGAGTCAAGTTAAGTATTTTCAAAATTTTTGACACGCCAAGCCCAAAATGTTTGAGATTGTTGCATTAGATTAACCGGGCTCTCATTTTATCAGATTGAGGGAATCACCAATGCTACCGAAAAAACTTTCCATTACAGCAAACATCTGAACTTCTACTTCCGAGCATGTAGTTCTACAGCACTCTTATCATATAGTTCTGCCAAATGAACAAGCCTTATTACTTATTAATAAAACTAATTGTGTTCTTGATATGCCTGGGTAGATTCTGTCAATTAAAATATTTGTTAGAAGTAAATCTAACACAAATCTAAATAAATTGTTCGATTTACTTTAAACTCTGATCAAAATAGAATGTCTTCATCTCAATAAAATAGATAATTGTAAAGTGGAATATTTTTATCCCAGACTGATCTCATTCACAATCAGCGTTCTATTTCCTAGTACAAGAGGGGACTCTAAATCATAAAAATGTCAAAAACTATTTTAACTAAGTTTGTTGCTACTCTGAATTTACTGGTGCATGATATTTATGTTGCAACGTATTAACAAAATAATAACTATAGCTTTTATAAGGGAGACTTAGAACTCAGTTGTTTGCTTTCTACGACAACACTTTAACTACTACACAAAACTCTCAACTCCTCTTTTAAATATGCATTGCAGCGTCCAAGCATTAGAAGTTTTTTTTTAAAAAACTAATAGATTGTATGAATTAAATACTCAGTCATGTGAGGTAGAACATTTTTCACAAAAAAATCCTCAAATAGATAATTAATTTCTCCAAGGAAAAATTCCCTCTCATAAATTCATTAATAATGAATGGATGTCAGTCACAAATCCAAGGCTACATTTATCCAACTTCTCAGTAGACAGCAGCACTATCCTTATCAGGGCTTAGAAGAAGAGTACTGTAGGGATTAAACCACAATGGAAGAGTAGCAGGGAACTCTAGAGATATGGACTAGACTGAGAAGTTAGAAGAACATCCTGCACTGTTGCCAAGTAAACTTCATAAGTTTGTCCATGAAGTCATGGATATGAAGATATTAACTCAGCCAGAAAGAAATTCATAACTAATGCCATTATTTATACAAATGATAGATACTCCTGAATTCCACACAGATCTTCCAAAAATAATTTTAAAAATCAGAAAAATTATAAGCAAACTGAAATTCTGCGCATTGCCAATTTCTCCACTTTTTCCACTTAAATTGTGAAATTCAGCAGAAACTAGCCTTGGGGACTTGTATACATTTATAGCAGCATGGTGGCCTAGTGATAAAAATACTGGCTTCCCACTCAGAAGGTTGAGAGTTCAGACCTAGGTAGCAGATGTTTCCCTCCTAGGGCAGAAAGAAAAAAATATCTGCTGTGAATTCCACATGCTGCCAGGAAGGGCATCTGGCCAGTAAATGTTCAGGTCCATCTAGTTGCTCTGACTCTTCCCCAAATTAAGGGATTACAGGGTCATAAAAAAGGATGTATGTGTGTAATATACATTGGTCAAAGCAACTTTCCATAAAAGAGTGTGGCCAAACCAAAACGTTAACTAAAAACTGATTAAAATTAATTATCTGTAAAATAAGGCATCAATTTGTAAAATTGATTGTCTATCTGCATTCATTCATAGAAACCATTCTCTCTAAAACACACAAACACACACACTTACACCATCACTCCTTCTTTTCTTTCAGCAGAAATGGGATAAAAGGAAAAGAAAAAACAGAATGAAGAAGGGATATTAGAAGACAAAAGGAGAAAGAAACTGATGACAGCTTAGCAAGAGTTTATACTAGGCAGAGAAACATAAACTATGCACTCTGTAGTTAGTTGTACTGAATTCAGTGACTCTTAATTCCAGGTAAATATGTTCAGGAATTCTAGGCCTGTTCATTTGAGATCTCGCAACAATCTACTTGCATTCAAAGGGAAGTAGAATGAGCATCCTACTTGCGCTGTCTTTCACTTGTAGAGATGGGTCGGTCTGATGTATGCAATGACAAGGTCCTCAATGGAAGGTATGTTTTAGTTATTCAAAATAAGTATCCTATTTTAGAATATTATTACAGTATTATTATTGTTTTTCACTGACCTAACATTATATCATAATCTACCATAATCTGAATAATATTCGGCAGAATCCCAAATGAACAAAATTAAGTATTTTTTATCTTACAGTGAGAAAAGCAAGCTAGAGTAGGAATGAGTCTTGAAAAGGCTATATTATGTAAAATTAGTTCAATTTATCAAAAATATGAAAAATCTACGATCAAATCAGATCCAACTAGAAAACTCACTCTCCTATATAGCATTTATTGTAATAGTGAAATAACTGTCAAATTTTGATGCAACATAATTGTAACCTTTAGATGGAAAATTTTGGAAATGAGCCCTTAAGCAAAATCTGATTTCTCTTAAAGACAACAAAAAAACAACAAAAAAACAGATGATTGGTATTCGGATGAATGCAGTATAATCTTACATTATAAACAGCAATATAAATAAAATAAATATATGCTATACCATTTAAAAATAATGTAACATTTTTGGAGAATTCTTTACAATTGTATGATTTGCAGTAGGTTACAAAGGAAATAAATGAGAGTTGAGAGTAATTTTATACCTGCAGCAGCCTACCCATTTTCTTATTAGAACTGAACACTCATCTTTCTACTTCAGCTTTTGGCTACACAAAAGTTGTTGATAATAATTCTCAATAATCCTTCATCAATTATCAACTATTGATAATAATCCTCAATAATCCTTCATCAACTTGCACTACTGACAAATAAATGACATTGAATCTTCAGTGATTCAAAATTATTTTATTTATGTAATAATTTCTATCTCAATTTTCTAATCTCAATCAGCAAAAAATACATCATAAACATTAATCTGAATCCATTATAATTAAAAGTCACTGGCATTCACTGACGTAAGTTTTCACATTGTCTCTACAAACTCAAAAACTTCAGAAGCAGATGTTTCTATATAACTGCACTTTCTAGAACACACCAAATTGTAATAATAAATTATGCTTGATATTAAGAAGGGAATAAGAAAACAACTGCATATTAATAGCACAATTTAAAGAATGCTATAACGTTCTATTTGATAGTTAAAAGCAACTTAAATAAGTGTCAATATAAATTATATGTTGAATTAATTCTAACTCTGCATGGAAATGCTTCCTGAGAGATTTGCCAATCAAAGCTGTCATTTTGGCACTTGTAGCTGATAATCTTCCAGCTCTACTTCATTCACTGAGCCATCAATATACTCATAATTCTTCTCATATTATCATCTTATCAAAGAAAGTAAAAAAACATTTAAACTGTCAAACTAAATGTAAAATCAGATGGTAGTTTGGTATTGAATGGGAGCTTTTCTAACGATAAAAACAGCTGCTTGCGAAGAAACAATCTTCATCAAGACATGAAGAAGGAAATGGTTAAAATCGTTTTTATGTCATTTTCGAACCAATCTCCCACAGTTACAATTTAAAGTAATTTAAAAGAAAAGAAACAAAAAACATTAAGAAGCACACCAGATGATGGAGAGTCTGATCCTATGCCTCCTAGTTCTGCCAAAGTAACTACCCAACTTGTGTCTGAGAAAAAAAATATGTCACATAAGTAGTACTCTTCATATTCAATAGAAAATAAATATATAACATCCATGCCTCTAAGCTATACGATATTGTGCCTGTGCTTTGGACAGAATAGGGATATTGAAGATGAAAAAGTACCGAATATATTTATAGGTTTTAATACACATACATACAGAGAGACACTGTGTGTGGACATATAAAATTATTTCTATAAATTAATATAATAGATTAGTACAAAAATATTTCAATCTTAGCATAGAATAAATTAAGGCAAAGTATAACATAGTAAACAAATATTAGATCTAAAAATTAGTAATTCTCAACATTTACCTGTGCATACTGATGAATACCTTACTATAATAAAAAGGCGTTTTTTTAACCCTGAGAATCATGCATAGAATCAAACTGGAAACCACTGAGTTGGTCTTAAAAACAAGAGTCTTGGCCTAACACTCAACTGTTACTTCTAGTCCATTTGTAGAGAAGGTTGTGAAGCATCTTAAAGTACTATTTTTTACATTAATTATGAAAAAATCTGTTATATACCAGATTATGAATTAAAAGTAAATTATTGTTAAATCCACTGTCACAACTAAAACCTTTATACTAAAAATTATTCAATTAATTTTTCAATAAACTGAGATTACAAATTACCCAACCATATGCACACAAGCAATATTAAAACTACAAAGTAATCAACACAACAAAATAAAATTTAGGGTTATTTGGGAAACTACTGGGAAATGATTAAACTATTGGCAAGTCTGAAAAGTTAAGAGTAGAATTACCAGAGATCAGATTTTAATAAACTATAGTCTTTAGAACAGAGGATGGGAACTATATATAAGAACATAATAAAATAATCTTCATGTGATGATAATTTGTAAGAAAAGAATTTCATCCCTTTAAATAAATCAGAAAAAAGAGCACACTATATGCCCAGTGTTGAAACTGAAATGCTAAAAATAATTGATATTAGCATAGGCCAAACAGAAGTAACAGTACTGTAATAAAAGCAACCAGAAGCTGTCAAGTCCTATCACTGCAGACAACCCCAACTGGGAAAAAAAAGGAAATAATCCTATACGTGATCCCACCATCACTAGCCAAATTTAACTTCATTTTTTTTCTGATTGTAAATCTTTCCAATTCTCCAAGTGCATGCCTTTTTTAAAAAAGAAAATCTTAGTCGTTGAAAAGTGACGTTAAGCATCTAGTTTAGTCTTTCTCTGAACTTTTTTTTCTTAAAGGGTACTTTAAATGGAACAGAAAAAAAATCCAGAAGCACGTGGACAGCCCGTTCCATTAAGGATCCTGTGGACGATCGAGCAGTATTTATTGAAAGGGGTATTTCTGTGTTACCTCAGGGCAAGAATATTCATCATTAACTTTTCCTCCCTATTCGAACATTCAAGACAAGTTTAAAAAAAAAATCACCGGTAGAGGTAATGGGTCAGCGAAGTACAAAACACGAGGGGAAATTATTACTAAATTCAAGTTATTATTACCAAATTCAAGCGTCCCACAACATCTAGCACTTTACTGCTTAGCGACCTATCAAATGGGAGTCACAGAGACCCTCCTTTTGGAGAAACTGGAAGCGGGCAGAGGGCTGTACTGCAGAAAGCTCGTCAGCCCCCTAAAGTGGCCCAGAGGGAAGAGCGAGCAGCGCTAATTCCGCTTCTGCTCTTTTCGAAGAACGCGGCGCCTGCACTTCCCGTCGCCGCCTGCAGAGAAGATAACCTAACAGCCCCCGTCCCAGCCTCTGACCGGTCCGAAGGCTCCCCGACCTCCGACCTCTACTTACTTCTTGCCGTCGCTACTGAAGAGCCCGAAGGCCGCCGGAAGAGCGGTGGAGGCAGTAGTGGGCGCCGCCTCTTGGCCCACCTCAGGCTGAGCATCCCCGGCCTGCTCGTTGTAACCGACGTTGTTGGTCAACATCGTCCCACCGCACCGTTACCGCCGCTACCGGTTGAAGCGCCCACCTGAACCCGGTTTAGCCCGCCCTCCTGCAGTTCCCTCGCAATCCAGCTCTTCCCGGAAGCTGTCGGCAAACAGCGGCCAAAGCCGTGTCACATGATCGCCCAGAGGGGCGGGGACCAATCGGCCCGACAGACTTTTTCTGGAGAGTCGCCCGGCGGCGCCATCGTTGCCAAGGGAACGATGCGAAGCTGCTCCGCTCTCCTCGCTTCCGGGATGTCGCGCCCCTCGTCACGAGGAAATCTCCGCCGTGGAGCCTCCCGGAGGCGTCCTGGTCACGAGATATTTGCTGGCTTTCAGACGCTCGCGTGCCACGTAGGCAAAGACAAGCTAAGCTGGTCTTTGAGGTTGCTCTGCGTTAGAGGAATGTCCTCAGATTCCCACCTTCACACTTTGGCCAGTCTTTGAACTTAAGGAGGGCGTGACAGTTAAGCATTTTTTTTTGCATGATACAGCCAAACAAACTGGCCAATTGCATTTTAGCCTCTTGGGGGCCAACTCAGACCGTGTGGTTAGTTTATAGTTTTATTATGTTGCGCCAAAGCAAAAGTTTCATTTGGTGACCATGATCACGAGTATGTTCTGCAAATGCAACACTAGCAATAGAAAAACAGTATCTCTTACTATTAAGCTGGGTCCTAACTCATAGCCACCTAAGAATCTTTGAATAACTCAAATACGAAATTCCTGACTTCCCAACAAAAATATATAACTTGTCATTTAATGCTTGGGGGCACAGATGAGAAAGCAACCAAAGTGATGGGAAAAATAAATGATTTCAAGTGCTAAAGTTGTTGAGTTTGAGAAACACTGGACTAAGGGAAAGTCAACTTGTCAAAGAATGGAAAAGGAACAATTATTTTGATACCTGCTTATTTTTATTACAGTGTAAATAAAGTCATTTTGCTTATATTTGTAGTATGCATCAACTTTAAGATATGTGGACTTCAACTCCCAGAATTCCTCAACAAATTCTGGGAAGTGCACACGTCTTAAAATCGCTGAGGTTCAGAAACACTGCTCTAGTTTCAGACAGATTAAGAACAATATGCAAGCAGAAATACTATATCAGTTTCCATATAGTTTTAATTGCTTCTGTTGTTATTTTATTTCCATTATTTTACATTTTTATCCTTAAAATAGTGGAACCGGTAAAAAAAACAACCTTGCAGAAGGAGCTTCTCCAATCAGAAAGACATGCTCTTTTATAGAATGGAATGCAATGGAATAGAATTCTTTATTAGCCAAGTATGATTGGACACACAAGGAATTTGTGGATATTATATTTCATTATAGGATAATATATTTCATTACCTAATTTCCTCTTCCTGTTTTTCATAATTTCTCCCTTACCAATCATACCTTTCTGGTAGCCCCTGAAACTTGTAACATTGCATCCTAGAAGCCACCATATCTGATTTCTAGCTTGATGCCTTAACCACTGCACCAAACTCACTACTTACCTATTTGTTTAAACTAAGATTTAGCTGATTTTGCATGATTATTTTTACATGTTTTTTTAATTTTATTTTGTGAAATTGTACCAAATGTGCAGTGCTGAAGTCACAACTTGCAAATCTTACCTGGATTTCTTATTTTTCTGTGTCAAGACGACTATTGTACAGTATTAGTTCCAGTTAGTGCATACTTGTTTGGTGTCCTCTTGTGGTTTAGATTATGAACTGCAAAATTGCACTAAAAATGCAAACTTAACAATTGGATGATACCTTTATTGAGATAGCACAAATGTTATGAAGCAGTTTATAAGTTTTTATGTTCTCTAGAACTCTTCACAATGGAGTGTTAAAACAATTTAAAAATTAGGTCAAATTTATAATGGGGATGTCTGTTGTTCAAAACTGTTTCACAATGTTTATATACTGAAGGTATTTGTCAGTAATGGATGGGTTTCACTTAAAATTCACAGTTAAAGAGTGGTTCCTCTCACCCAGCTCTAAATATAAAACAAAAATTAGTTCCAATATGTTTCTACCTACAAGAATGGGAGAGATAAGAAAAGAAAACTATATATCAGCAGCAAAACCAGAGGTATCTTTGATAAGTTTTGGGGTGGGAGGGGGGCAACTCAAGGTGTTGGTTATTAACTCTAAAATCCTAAATGAAACAGGACCAGATGATGTATAGGAACACCTCAGCCTTAGGTTATCTGCCTGCCTGTCCTTCAAGGTCCTTCAAGAGTGAGTGCTCTACAGATCCCTTCTCATAAATGCTGTCATCTAGCAGGATTTAGGAAGTACACCTTATCTGTAAGTGCTCCTCTCCTGTGAACACCCTTCTCTCAGAGATCCCAGACCCCATATTTCTTGAATTCTGAAAGACCTTGAAGAGTTTATTTTTCTCCACAAACATTGGGGTACGTTGAGACTGGAATCCAATAAGAAAGTATATTGATAGGTAGAGAAATGTAGCCTGATTTTTTTTATTGTGTTCATTTGCAGTTTGTTCTTGCTGTTTTTATGATCTACCCTAGGTTGTGGATATATAAGTTGAATGAATGAATGAATGAATGAATGAGTGAGTGAAAAGGGTGAATGAATGGGAGTCTGAATAAATAGCCACTCTTGCTTGAGTGGTATCTCCTTCTCCCATCCAACCCTGGCCAGCTTTTAGGCATCAGGATTCAAGATAGTTCAGGATTTCTGCTACATGTCACATTTGGCCTAAGAAGGAGCTACACAACATCATTGGCATGTCAACGTTACCTCACCCCAAACTTGCAGACAGTTTCTGCCAGAAGGCTTAAATAGATGTTAAAAAGAATGGGATCAGAGGAGTGAATCCTGGGATATACTATAATGTAGCACCTATGAGTTAAACCTTTTCCTGCTTACAGCAACCAACAAAATTTCCTGGCTTGTAAGGAGCAGAACCACCCCTCCCATCCTTGTAGACAGGCCAGAACAACACTGTTTGTAGTCAATAGTATCATAAGCTTCTAAGAAATCCAGAAAGATGAGGATGGTCACATTCTCTTCCGTCATCCCTGAATGAACCAGTATGATTCCTTTAAGTTTTATATCTAAGCCTGAATCCTTACTTCCATATAATTTCCTTTATCCTGTGATGGACCTACATTTTCCATAACATCTGGAAGAGAGGCTTCTCAGACAGCTAGCTCTTCCTATCTATTCTTGCAAGTTGTGACATAACAAATTTGTTGCTCTAACCCCAATCAGATAATTATTTTCCTCTTTTGTAGAAATTAATATAGAACATTACTGATGCCTAAATGAAGCAACTCTGGGAGTGGAGGGGGAAAGAGAGGATACAGGCTATAAAACTTTCCCAACCAAAGCAACCCCTTGGTAAATCAAATTCCAAAGGCTGCCCTCACTCACTTGGCTGAATGGAGATAGATTCCCATGGTGTGGTGAGTATATTTGGTGACAATTTTTTAATAAATTTTGTTGAAAAGGTTTGCTGTTGTCCTAGCGTTTTCCATGGTGTTTTTGTTCTTTTGTATCTATTCTACAAATCCTAAATTAATTATTGACGAACAAATTGATAGCCAGTTTGGTGCAGTTAAGGCATAAACCTAGAAAACAGGAGATTTCTTTCTAGGGTTGAGAAAGATTGGCCTGAGGTCATTCAGCTGACTTCATGCTTAAGACTGGAACTCAGTGTCTCCAATTTTCTTGCATTGAGTACATCAAACTGGCTCTCTATGACCAAATTACATAGCCAAAAATAAAAGGCATCATCTTATTGTTACAATTAGAAGGCAGGGATAGCTTCATCTGAATCACAGTTAGAAAATATATGCTGCCATCAGAACAAAGGAAGCCCATTTAAATTGTACTTGTTAAAAATATTATTTTGAGCTTTGCCATCCCATCAATAATGAGAAGTAAATTTAGCCTTTGTAAGTCTCTTTTACCAAGAAAAAAAGTCTGCAGTCATGTTCACTCTGTAACAACTTAATAATTACAAATGACAAAGTACACTGTTGTTTATATTCTGTGATATAATACTGAAATATGTTTATATTGAATGTTGATTTTCTCTCAGCAACATAAACAAAACATTCGCTTTTCTGCTCAGTCTCCTAACATTCTGGAAGATGTGATCCTTCATGATACAAAATTTTACTTAATGTTGATTCTTAGATATATCATTCCCTTTTTATCTTTATTTCTTAGGGCAGTGTACTGCATGATTATGATTGTTCAGAAATGCTTAATAAAATATAATTTTAAAAATAATGGAAGGAGGTATATAAGTATCAAACTACAGAGGCTAATCCATTGGTTGTTAAATTTTCTCTTCCACCCCCCCCCCCAATTGAGGAGAAACAAAAATATATTTCCCCAAGTCTTTAGTCAT
>JANHFL010002831.1:72778-84762 GCA_032468155.1 Oxyrhabdium leporinum | reverse complement strand
ATCTGCACAAAACCATGCAGGCCGCTGCATTTTGCACCAACTGGAGCTTCCGGATGCTCTTCAAGGGCAGCCCCATGAAGAGCACGTTGCAATAGTCAAGATGGGAAGTGACTAGGGTATGAGTTACTATAATAAACCTATAGTTAACTTTTTGAACTGCTAACAGCAAAGGTTTTTGTTTTTAGCCCAAGTCAATCCACTTTAGGATGAAGAACTCTTGATTGAAGATTAGAAACTATAAACTACCATGGTGATTTTGTGTAGGTTGGAAGATAGGTTTTTTTTAATTTGTCAGAGTGACTGAGTAATATACCAAAATAATAATGGTACTTTGTCCTATTGTCATATGATGGAGTGAACATGTAACTCACACATCTCATACATTTTAATAATATTGGAATATTACTATTGAATAAAATTTGGGCCTGTTTCTTACGTTATTTGCAGATACTACTTTTGGTCTATATGTTAATTTCAGAATGGTAATTCCCAATTGGTTTGGTTCAGTGTTGAAATGCATCTTCAGGTTTCTGGCTGTAGTCCAGTAATCAAACCACTTTAAGAAAACCTTTTGTTTTTTGTTCTCTAAAAATAACACTAGAGAGTACACTCCACTTATAACACTTTAATTGCAACTGTAATCAATGTCAAAACCCTTCCTGTTAAGACTGTTCATTAAGTTCTTAGAATATAAAATCAAACATATCTAGGACCCATTTGGCATGATTCATGGAATTTGTAATAGAAAATGCTAGCTAGCTAATCCTTGGAATGAGATTGTATAGATCACCTGTGTACATTTGTGTGTGTGTGACTGCTCAGGGGATAAGACTACAAGCCAGACTGGGAAATCATAAAAGTAATCTAGAAGGCATGACAAATCACTTTTCTACCATGTCAACAAAACTGCATGGATATGTCCATGTAACTCACTAGATCTAGAGCACAACTTGAAGGCAGCCTTCCTTACCAAAGCACATGATTAGTCATGTAGAGAAACTGCAATCAGTCCAAAATAATGTTGCAAAATTAGTTTTGGGGAAAATAGAGATGAAAGAAAATATTGTCTAGGATATGAATTAGGATGCATTGTGTACTGCAGAACAGAACTGCATATTGTAATGGTACGCTAACTTCTAACATCACAACTTGGGATTTGACAGATAATGGATAATTGTTCAATTCTGTATTATCTCCTGTATTTCATGTTTAGCACAAAGTAGTGGTTATTTTTTTTTTTTTTCAAATAAGAGCCTGGCATAATATTTTGATAGGAAAAAATTGCTTATTCATAGCTTCCAATGCATGATTGATTATGAATTTTGTATTTCAGTTTCTTAATGAAGCTGGAAATTCAGCTGGAAATTGAGAATTCAGTTACATATGTAGGAAGAGCAGGTCTTTTTCATAGAAGTTAAAATAGGTTTAAAAGGTCCTCTGCATGAAATTGATTTACAATATAGGGAAAATAAGAATAAAATGCGTTTCTCTGTTCTGTACTAAATGAAATCAGATCTATAAGTAAAAACACTGCAGATTTGCCTAACAATAATTTTTACTCTGTTCTTATTTAAAGTATACTAGTAAATATAATTTCTAGTACACTTGGGCATAGTTTTGTGGATTGGTGTCATGTTACCAGATCCATGGGATGTGTCCTGAGGTGATTTATGCATATGCAAACATCTATCCATAGATGTAACAGCGAAATCAAAGGAAATAAATTAGAAAAAAATGGGTATATCATGATACTTTTACAAGATGTTATCATAAAGTAATATTTATAATATTCTGATGTTGATAATATGGTGCTTGTACTGAAGTGTAATAACAAGGCACACGTGAGAGAAATGAACATTGATTAAGTTAATTCAACTATTCCTCACTATATTCTGTCATTTCTTCCATTGTTAAAGAATAACTATCCTGAACAATATGTATTTTTGAGATGTTGGAATCCGACAGGACCTGATTCTGGGAAAGCATAAAGAATTCAGTATAAAAACAACATTTCCTTTAAATGAATTATCCTGCTTACTGTAAGGATGTGTCAACTTTTCGGGAAAAAACAGGGGTAGCAGGATAATTCCTTACTAATACAGAGAAGTTGATTTTGTGATGAGTTCTAGAAAGAATCTAGTTTAAATAGCTATCACAAATCTCAAACTATGCTTTCAGTGTTTACTTTGGTTCATATCTGGGGACCAGTGCTAGTTTATATATATTTTCTATAATTTTTCTCTCTCTTTTTTCCCTCTGTCGGTAGGATCCTTCCGTTACACAAGTGACTAGAAATGTTCCACCAGGATTAGATGAGTACAATCCTTTCTCAGACTCCAGAACAGTAAGCATTTTTATCTTTCTTTTAGATGGCATTTTTAATCTGCAAGATTTGTATGTGTTACTTTTCACAGACCAAACCCTATTTGTATTTTAATAAATAATGTTTGAAGCAGACTATTTTAAAAACAAAGTGTAATCTTATATTCTGATGGGACATGATACAACTGCCTTGTAAAGCATAGCAGATTAGACATCACTAGTACTTCTATACATAGTTTATGAAATGCATAAAGTATCCAGAAAATTATAGTAATGCTTCACATAT
Source organism: Oxyrhabdium leporinum (assembly GCA_032468155.1). Lineage (NCBI taxonomy): Eukaryota > Metazoa > Chordata > Lepidosauria > Squamata > Cyclocoridae > Oxyrhabdium > Oxyrhabdium leporinum. The sequence continues at coordinate 82,154 of JANHFL010002831.1, read as the reverse complement.
GTCTAGCGGTCCTGTATAATGTAAGATATCATCGAAGGTCTCTGAGGGGTGTCTCAATTTTGTTTATTTATTTATTTATTTATTAGCCACCACCAGGAAATGTCAAAATTCCTAATGTGCCCAGTACACAACCTGCTATAATGAAACCAACCGAGGAACCACCCGCTTATACTCAAATTGCAAAGGTAGATTTGGAATTATTTATAACAGAATCTCAGTAATGAAAGTTAATGTTTTTATGCAGACCATTTTTACTGCTTATTTCTACATTTATTTTTCCTTAGGAGCATGCTTTGGCCCAGGCTGAACTGCTTAAGCGACAGGAAGAATTAGAGCGAAAAGCAGCTGAATTAGATCGCAGGGAAAGAGAGATGCAGAGTCTCAATCAGCAGGGAGGTATGTTGATGTATCTTAAGACAGTGTGCTGTGGTGATCCTCAAAGCTGACATTGCAATGGGAAAAATAATTTGGTGCTAGCAGTTTATTGTCTGAAACTTGTCAATCTTTGTTACAGTAGGCGGCAGCACCTAGCCAGTCTTGATTGATCATGGAAAAGCTAGAAGATACCAATAATAATTCAGTAGAGACCATAGGTAAAGTTCTGGACTGTAGACCAGGTTTAGAAGGTAAAACTGCCCTAAATCACTTTCACTCTAGTTGCCAAGAAAACAATGTGGGCTTGTCTGTATAGTCACCTGGAAGTGAACTGAATTTGAAGAAGACTTCATCAGTCTTCCCCTAGAAGTGCAAGTGACAAATGACATTTTCAAACACTTGATGCTAGATTACTCATAAGGAGATTGTTTTCCACCAGTTTTAAACTTCACTGTTCTTTGTTCTTCACATCAGTGGTTTCCCTGGGAGTAGAAATAATTGTCAAGAGAGACAAAAGAATTTCCTAACTTAAATGATTTGGGAAAGGCCATTGTTACAATATTTTCAGCATTTTAGCCACTTTGACTTTATTTTACTTAAGGAACTTATTGTAATGATTCAGTCTAGGCACTGGAATTTTGTGTACTTTAAGAAATGAATTATTTTAATTTTTAATTACATTGTTTTCACAAGCATATGTGGTTTTCTCACCGAAAGCCAACATCACTTCCTGGGAGAACCTGTGGGAGATGAACACAAAGGCATAGCAAGGCCACTGTTAGTAACACTTTTTTTCTCATACTCCCATTCATATACAACATTAATTGTGACACAGGAGATTATTTTGGTTCACAGTGTGTAGAGTGAGTTAGCTCTTGTCTTTTGAGTTCCAACGCAGTAATTAGACTGAAGAAAGCTTCCATTGGCAGTAATGGCTTTTCTAAAAGAAAATTGGTACGTAGAGCTGAAGCCACAGACTGGAGATTCCACCTACTTTATGTGAAGACACTTTTAATGAATGCAGTTCCAAGTGAAAATAAATAATGCCCAACTTCTGTTAATTCAGGGGCACAATATTTGTAGGACTTCAAAGCTTTTTTCAGCCAGTTACCATTCTCTATGGGAGATTAAGCATGTTTGTTTGTATGTGCACATTGTTGTTGGAATGCAATCTGCTTAATCAGTAGATGATCCATAAACTTTTCTTTAGAAATTATAAAATGAAAAATGTGAAGTGATCCTTAATGTGTACCAAAGCATTTGCCTTTTGCTCTTGTAGGAAGAAAGAACAATTGGCCTCCACTGCCAGGAAATTTTCCAGTGGGCCCTTGTTTTTACCAGGATTTCTCAGTAGACATCCCTGTAGAGTTCCAGAAAACAGTAAAGATTATGTACTATTTATGGATGTGTAAGTAATACCTATGGAACATATTTTATAATCTTGAATTATATTTATGTAATATTTCAATGACAGAATATTTTCATAAGCAAAAGTTATTGAAAATTAAGCTTGTGCAATTCAATCGGCACTTTGCTACCTGTCTGGCATAACTTTTTATGAATATCCACATAGGACCAGAAGACTTTGGAAGGGCCTGGAACTAGTTGTACTTCATAGTTTCAAGGAATAGATACATTGCAAAATCAAATTTGGGTCAGTCACTGGGACCAGAGATTTACTCTGAGCTTTCAGACTCATGCTGGAGCCCATCTTCAGGGAACTTGTCTCTACTGGAATACGTGCTTTGGGTTGTACTGTGAGTTGTGTTTATGTGGTGCCTTCCTATTGGCTGATTGGTGTGTTAATGGCTGGCAATTGGCTGTTGTTTCCTTGTGCTACCAAGCCCTCGGCTCCTAAATATTTGATAAGCTAGTAGTAAATCAGCACTCCTGTAAACTGACAATAGGCCCGTTTCCAAGGTTTCAATCATTTCCCTGGCTATCTTTGTACCTGCATAGCCAATAATCTTAGTAGCTGCAAAATTAAATGTAGGTCCCTGTTCATTGCAGTGTGAGGCTACCAAAGAGTTTGGGTCTCCTCTCTGACTGCTCAGCTGTGGTCTTGCAATATGATGGTTAGCTTCTTCCCCATTTGTCCTGCATAGTCAGAAGATGAAGCTCCAGCATGAGTCTGAAAGCTCAGAAGAGTAAATCTCTGGTCCTGGTGACCAACCCAAATTCGATTTTGTAATTATTCTAGGACACATATATTTTGCCTTCATTTATAATAGATATATTGTACAGGGATGCTTCATCTGCAAGCAAAGAGCCCTATATGAAGGATAGTACCCCAGATATATAGATGTTAGAGATGAAAAGCATTTATTTTACTCCTGGGAACTTTCTATTTAGTTATTTATTTATTTATATTTGCTGCCTATGTCACTATGGGGCTACTCTAAGCAACTTACAACAATAAAAAGGAAAAAAATGAAGAGTGTAAACAGAACAGAAGTAAAATAATAGAACAATAAAACAAACAATGAAAAAGAACACAAGAATATATCAGTATGATACTTTTGCTTGAGTTTAAAAAGGAAAGTCATTTTTATTTATTCTTTATGATTCCTGAGAAATAACTCTAGAAACATCAGGGATGATGCTTTTCATTTTAGTTAGGATGACATTCCTTCTGTCCAAATAGGAATCCTATTTAAAATAATGTAAAGTCTCCTTTCTTTTTAACTTTTTTAATCACAAAAAGTAACTTAGGAATAAATTCAATGAAAAAGACCTTTAATGAAGTAGGAAACAATTTCCATAAATATCTTCCTATTTTTTTCCTATAGAAATTATGTTTTCCATAATAAGTTTTGCATAATAGGTAAATAAAAAGCAATGTTGTTTTTCTCCCATTTTATTTCATTCCCATTTTTTTGTATTATCATAAAAATATCAATTTCTTCATCTTTTCTTCCTGGAATAGTTCATATGAACAATTGAATACCCATAGACAAGCAGATATTTGACTCAGTTGGCACAAAAATATGTCCTTGATATAGTTGACTCTTTCCAGGTTGGTAAGCATGTTTAGGAAACAGTAAAAAGATGGATAATTGGTGATGTATTCCCAGATACCTTCTACTTATGGCATTTTCACACGGCTATCAACAATCATTAGCTAGATTTAACATGGTCATGAAAAAGTTTAAGTATAGTTTATTAATAAAATACATTTGCAGCAAAGTATTTTCTTTGTATTTAATAGTGTTTGCTCGCTTATATTAACTATTAATGAACAGTATTATATACTCATTTCTTTTAATTAATGTATATTCTCCAATTTCCATACTGGAAAAGCATCTTCTGATATTATTGTGTTTTAAAATATACAAATGGGTTTGTGGCAGTTGAAGCTTGATTAACTGTTATCTAATAAAGTTCATGGAATTAGGCTATATTATAACATACTATGCACATAGTCCCTTGACATTAAACTAAATGGACTAAGATCTAAAGAAATATTTTCTTAAGCTTTTGGCACTACAACATGAGTGAGGGATATTGATTTTATGCTCTTTGCAAGGTGACATTTTCAGACATAAACATATATACCCACATATTTATATATTCTATTTAATTATTAAACCAGTTATTTCTCCTATTTTTCCAGCAACAATATTGAAACATTTTAAAAAAACTGCTATTAAAACTGCTTTATAGGATGGTTCAAACAAGCTTTGGGCAAATTGCTAGTTGCAGATGACAGTAGCAGTGGGTGGTGATAATAATAATTTCCCACCTGGATTTTTGTTTTCTCTATTATCTTGACATTCACTTTTCAAAGCCAGCTGATTGTAAAAATATTTAGTTATCTAAAACTAGTATTTCATTTATTTATAAATAAATACTTAACTGGTATATCCTGTCCAGCATTTCATCAAGATATAATTGGAGAACAATTGACTCTATATAGTCTAATAAATTACTGGGTATTTAGATGAACAAAATATACCTTACTGGGCAATTAGATAATATTTTAAACTTTTCCACTAATAACTGATTTTGCCTAATTACCTGCTAAGAGAATAAAGTGAGGACTAGAAAAAGAAACTTCTTTAATATAGGCCAAGGTTGTAGAACATGTAGCCTGCCAGTTGTTAAACTACAAGTCTTAGCAGCTTCAGCCATTAATAAGGGATGATGAAAATATAGTTCCCCAATATTATAAGCATATATAGTATATGCTACCACTGTAAGTAATAACAGATATACAAACTGTTACTACAGTAAATTGTAGTTATCTGTGGGAGGAGAGCAGACTGAGCTGGAAAATGGGGTTAAATGTGTCATCAGTTTAGAGCAGGAGTGTCAAACTCAATTTCACTGAGGGCTGCATCAGGGTTAGACCTGATTTTGTTTGACCTGGGGGGAGGGCAGGTGGACATGGCCAGGGTGGGCTTGGCCAGCTCAATGTCACTTGTATTGGGGGCTTGTGGCCAGAGCACTCATGGCCCTCCTGAGCTCCGTTTTCGCTGGCAGAGGGTTGCAGGAGCCCATTGCAGCCGAAAACAGAACTCGGGAGGTCTGCATGCAGCCTTCCTGAGCTCTCTTTTCACTGGCAGAGGCATCGTGGGCCGGTCCTTCACTGTTTCCAGGTCAGCCCTGTGGGCCAGATCTAAACACCCCACAGGCCGGATCTGGCCCCTGGGCCTTGAGTTTGATATCCCTGGATTAGAGTCATTGCATTGCCACAAGAGACCCAAGTCCAGCCCCCATGAATTCCATTGACCCTTTTCTAGTTCCAATTTAGCTTTGACTGTTAACTTGATTGGATTCTTGTATAGAGGTAAAAATAATAAACTCTTCTGTGCTTTGAACTCAATGAATGCTCCTGGTGATTTGCGCCTGACATTTTCAAGATTTTCATTCTACAAATTTGAAATGTTCCATACTGTATATGCAATATATGTGTCAAAGCCTAACCAGAATCCTGTACCAATTTTGTACTTACTGTAGACTTCTACCACCAAGATTTCTAAATTCATACATGAAAACTTTCATATAAAGTATACGTACAAATAATCATATTTTTTATGTAACTTAACTTTTTTTTAACTAATAACTTGAAAATGACTTAAGCAGTATATAATTTGATATAAGTAATTGTAGGGTATTGTACTATTCCTGTATGTATTTACTGGCCCAGCTTTCAGATAATTAAATAGCATCTACAAAAATCTGTATATCCTGTAATTATTGTAGAAACATCAGCTGTTAAAGCAAGTACCACTGCTTACTTCTGTAGCTGGGAAATTTGACAATATATAGGGTTAATGTTTATTTCAGAAGTAAAACCTTTACTCTTATCATACTTTCACAAACACAGCAATTGTTATAATCTAGGACTGATATTGAAAAGGTCAAGTTTAATTTCAGTCTTTTTTTTTTAATTATATAATTGGAATGATTAGAAGTATAATATTTGGCAATTATGAATAGATGCAGATTGGTCAGGAGGTTAATCATTTATAGCGGTTAATATAATTACAGATAGTCCTTGTCTTATGACCCCAATTGAACCCAAAATTTCCATTGCTGAGCAAGACAGTTGTTAAGTAAGCTTTACCAAATTTTATGACTTTTCTTGCCACAGTTGTTAAGTGAATCTAGTGTCCCCATTGACTTTACTTGTCAGAAGATGGCAAAAGCTGATCACATGACCCCAAGATTCTGCAACTGTCATAAATATGAGCCAATTGTCAAGTATCTGAATTTTGGTCACATGACCACAGGGATGCTGCAGTGGTAAAAATGGTAACAGATCACTTTTTTTGTGTGCTGTTGCAATTTCTATAGGAGAGAATCCAGAATTGGATTCTTAGGGATGGCTCCTTTCAATGACTTTCTAATTTAGTGAGCATTTCTAATACAGTAGAGATTGCTATCTCCTTTTCCAGCTGCATCTGATCCCCTCCAAAAATGTCCTCCATAGCATGGGGGTAACAACACTAGGAACTATATGGGTAAGGAAAAGAGGGGGGGGGGGAAATCTCATATCTTTCCAGTGTTGCTAACAATGTTTTGAACGAACCTGACCGCTAGTTGAAGAAAGTTTACATCCAACTCAGAGTATGCTAGGTGTAATATATGCTGTTTGAGGTAGCATATCGGATATTTCTGCTCCGACTTATTCCCTTATGTAAGGGTGAAAAACCTGTGGCCTTCCAGATACATCTTAGTTACAATATATCGTAGTTTCATGAAGGACTACAGATTTCAATTTCTTTTGGAGAAGCAGGCTTTATCTCAGTATCTCAGATCCAAGCTTCCATATCGACATTATGGATTTTTAAATTCCTCCTTCTGTCCGGATTTTCTATAAAGCATGTGAAGCTTATCTGAAATCACAGGATTCTCTAATAGTCTCCCATAAGGAATTTAGAGGTGGTATCATAGAATATTCCTCTTTCCTTTCCATACAACCCTTTGTTGGTGATTCCTGGCTAATACATATTATGCAAGTAGGTTTAATAGAGAGTAATTTCCTTTTGAATAGTTGTTGGAAGAATGCTTAAAAATATGTTTTTAATAATTCTAAAAAAATTCATGCAACTGATTACAATGACAAAATTCTAATTGATGAAGGTGGCTTTTGCTTATTCAGTTTGATATATTATTCCGTTATTAGTTATAGAAATATAGAAACTCAATTTTAACTCTTCCCTTTTCTTCTCTTCTCACAGTCCATGCAGTGACATTATTTCTTAATATTTTTGGATGTCTGGCCTGGTTTTGCCTTCAGCCCAGGCGAGGAGTTGACTTTGGACTGAGTATTCTCTGGTTCTTGCTTTTTACTCCATGTTCATTTGTCTGCTGGTACAGACCACTTTATGGAGCTTTCAGGTAAAAGTATTATCTAATTTGTAATTTGTGCTATTAAAAAGATATATAATTGGTTGTTTTTTTTCATTTAATTAAAAAAACCAAGTAGTCCTCAAATTACGACCACAGTTGATCAAAATTTCCATTGTTAAGAATGACAGTTGTGAGTTTTGCTCCATTTTACTTTTTGTTAAGTGAATCTGGCTTTCCCCATTGACTTTGCTTGTCAAAAAGACTGCAGAAGGTGATTCCATGACCCTGGGACACTGCAACTGTCATAAATATGAGCCAGTTGCCAAGTGTCCAAATTTTGATCACGTGACTGTGGGGATGTTGCAGTGGTCATAAGTGTGATAAAAAGGTCAGAAGTCACTTTTTCAGTGCCATTGCAACTTCAAATAGTAATTAGATGAATGATTGTAAGTTGAGGATTACTTGTACTGTATATTGACAGAAATATCTCTCTCTAAAGTATCATTTAACTCAGGTTTTACAATTTAGTGTCAATATAAACTTTGAATAATATTCAAAGGTGATTTTTTGGTTTCTTTTGTAACATTTCGATGTACAGATAATCCTCAACTTGTGACCATAATACCTGTGTTTCACTGAAAATAAGACCAGGTCTTATATTAATTTTACTCCAAAAGACATATTAAGGCTTATTTTCTGGCTGGTTTTATTTTTGAGGAAATATGATATTAAATGCATCTGCCTGGCTGACGATAGTAACTGGGGCTTATTTTTGGGTAGGGCTTATATTATGAACATCTTGAAAAATCGTGCTAGGGTAGGGCTTATTTTCCGGTTGGTATTATTTTCGGGAAAACATATCCATTGTGGTCATACATTATGACACGTATAAAGCATATCATCACATGACCAGCCTAATTTTATGACTCTTTTTGTAGTGGTTGTTAAGTGAAACTATCGTTTGCTATAGGGTGTTTTTGCTGAAAAGTGGAAGTAAACCCTGGTTTTTCGCAAAAACATAAATTGTGATCACATGGCTGTGGGATACCACAAATGGTATATGTAAATGTGGACCAACTACCCAGCATCCAAAATACCATCACTGGGGGGGGCGGTGTTAGAACTTTAGGTTGGGGCTCTGTCATAATTCCAAACAATTGCTAAGCAACTATTTGTAATTTGAGGAGTGTCTGTATTTGCTTAATCAGCAGTGTACTTTGAAGGGATACCAAGCTCCTTACGGCAATGGTAGACTTGAAATAATGCATGAAGTTAATACCATGCAGTTATGAGAAGGTATCAGTTGGACAGTCGTTGGTCTATCATGCTTCCTCACAGATCATTGTTGAAGAGAACAATTTATCTTTTGAAGTAACTCTGGACTGCCATATAATAATATAGTAAACATATAGGGAGAAGCTCTTCAAGACATGAAAGGACCTGTGCAGGACTACTGAGAACCTAAGTGTACCACTGAATTATATTTCCTCTAAAATGTTCTTTTTGTGCATTTCTCTAAAATGGAGTAATATTCTACTTTCCTTGGAATGTTAGCTGGGCAAGAAAATGAATTGCTGACTTAAATTACAAGGTTTGTCTTTGGTTCAGTAAGAAAATGAGAGAGGGAAAAATTGCTAGTGAACATCTTAATGAATAAAACTACAATATAGTGTGAAACATAGTTTCCTGTACTACTTTTGCAATATTGTTGAGCTTATTTTGTAGTTGCTTTGTTTGTTTTACCTACTGCGTGTTGCATCTGATGTTTAATTTTCTGATAGTGTTTATTATAATTGGTCAGTTTGGTAAGAATGCTTCTGAAAGTTCTGATTTCCAGCGGTTTTATACAGTCATAAAACAGAATTTATATACAAAGAGATGTTTGAAGTATTTTCACTCACTTGTTCTGTTAACCTTATGACAGATTCGCTATTTTGCTTGTCAAGTATTATGAGAATATCTCTCTTTTTTTTCTTTCTCTTTCAGGAGCGATAGCTCCTTCAGGTTCTTTGTTTTCTTCTTTGTATACATTTGTCAATTTGCTGTGCATGTCATTCAAGCTGTAGGATTCCACGGTTGGGGGAATTGGTAAGTGTCCTGTTGTTTTATTCTTTGGTAAATGTATGTAGCAATAGCAATAGCACTTAGACTTATATACTGCTTCATAGTGCTTTACAGCCCTCTCTAAGCAGTTTACAGAGTC
>JANHFL010002831.1:47588-71690 GCA_032468155.1 Oxyrhabdium leporinum | reverse complement strand
GTCCTTTTAGGTAGTTATCATAAATCTAATCTGGAGTAATGAAAATTTGCACATTTAATATAATTCTAACAGTTATGCTTTTCAGTTTAAATAAGACTTCAAGAATTCTTCCTTATGGCATAAAATATGTAATTTATGGTCCATAGTTTCAAGCGGTATCTAAATCAGGAAAGGAAAGCTTAACTGAGTAGTTGGTGTAATTTAAATAACAACTTTCAGTATGCTTGCATGAGGTATACTTTATTAAATGTAATTCTAGTTTAATATAACATAGGCAATTTACAAAATCCAATAAAATGGTAAAAGAATTCAGGACTGCTTACTGTCCTCCCATCCCTCCAAAAAAACAAACAAACCCTGAAGTAGTTGTGTTTTCAATTCTTTTAGGAGTGGGTTTTTAAAATATGCTTTAAGAACTTCCTCTGTAATCCATAGTGGAAAAATGATATTTTCCTTTAAAACATAGTGGTAGAGGGGAAAATAGCCATACTTCTTTAAAGAATGTTATAGTTGTGTTTTTAGAGCTCTCTGTGTTTTCTTTAGTGGATGGATTTCATCTCTCACTGGACTTAACCATAGTATTCCAGTAGGCATTATGATGATAGTCATAGCAGCACTTTTTACAGCTTCTGCAGTCATCTCACTAATTATGTTTAAAAAGGTAAGTTTTTTTCATCCAGAAAAAATGAATTTTTTTAAACATGTTTTAGTCAATCCAACTGATTATAGTTGTAAAAATAAATAACTCAGGTGGGTTGACTAAATTTCTTGATACCATTCATATTTGGTATACCATATTTAGAAATTAAATAAATAAAATAGATTTCTTTCATTGTTAAATTTAAAATAACAGTAATAGCAACTCAGGTTGATTTAGAACTTGTTTTATTTTAAGATCTCTTACGAAGAGAACCCATTATGAGCTTAGGTATTTTTTCAAAAGATTATACACAACAAATGTTCTTTCCTGCAGTATTTCTTAAAAAATCTGCATTTTAATATTTAGAAACCAGATGTGTCACATGCAATTTTAAAAGCATGAACTCTTGCTATAAGAATTTTCCTATCCATCCCCTCTCTAGTCTTCCATCATTCTGGTCAGGATTGTGGATTTGTTCATTTTCACATGCTTTTATTTACTGTTTCAAAATATGATAAATGAAAAAAATATAAACTAATGTTTAATTGAAGAAATAACTGCAGTAGTAACCTACATGTGAGAACAAATAGACATGGAAAGAAATAACAGAGTAGGATAAAAGTATCACATTTCATTCGGAGGAATAAAACCCCTTGGCAATACTCAAAAGTTGAATATTAAATCATAAACGTTCTAAAAAATCTTGAGACCACAAAAAAGGACACCTGAATAAGGTAAGCAATATATATGTCTTGTTTCTTGTTTCAAATGGACATGCACATATACAGTTGCTGTGGTAATTAGCAGTTTATTTAAAGTCAGGAAGATAACAGCAGACAACAAATGCAAAAAAGAAAAGAAAAAAAAGTCTCTGAAAATAGCTTGCCTAAATGGTTGCTTTTAACAGCAGCATGCAAAAGGCTAAATTCAGTCCAAGCCAAATCAGGGTTGTCAGCCAGAGATCAAATAGTTGATTCCAATGAACAATAATGGGTCAGGTCTGTCTCTTAAATCAGGCTTCAGCCAGCTGTCTTTAATCAAGAGTTTTACTCTCTTGCTTGACAAGGAGCTTCATAGAACAGCTCTGCTCTGCTCTGCATTCTATTCACTCTGTGTGTGAGTGTGTGTGATCTTAAAGTCATTGTCACTTGACTGTTCTATCTATGGTGCTTGTGTTTGATTAACCTTAGGTAATTCTTGGCTTTGTGATTCGTGGGGCTGAATTTCAAAGGTTCTGCTGGAGCCTCTTTCTCAGCATCTGAGTTACCCGAGTCCGGGGCCTTAATAATATATATTATATTTATTTTAATGCTTAGAGCTGATAAACAGAAATCGCCCTCTGATACACCTCAAATAGATTCAGTTTCCATTTTTTCAGCTGTATCATAACCAGTATCAATGAAATATTGTGTGGCCTTTTTATTTGACCACTAGGGGTCATAGTTTATGTTTACAACTAGACTTATCTTCTGTCATAGATAGCATTGGGGGCAGAAAAGAAAAAAACCCAAAACCTTAGTGCTGTGATTTGAAATATCAACAGTATTTTAAATAGCTAAAAAAAGCTTAAAATAAGTTGGATCTAAAAAAATTATTTGATAATATCTTTCTCTTTGGCAAGTACTGACTTCAAACACTAATCTGTTAACTTCAGGCACCATGTTCAAGAAACGGTTGGTAACTGAGATTTTTAAAACTGTTAAAAGTTTTTATTTGCTTTTAGTCTACTATAATTAATAGTTGAGTTAAAGCAGCTTTCATAATTGGAAAAATACTATTGTAATCTCATTGTATTGCTTATGCTGAAATTCTAAACTACTTTATTGAGAAGCAAGCCTTATTAAGTTCAGTAAGACGTATTCCCTTATAAACATATTTAGGATTGCAGTGTGCTATTGAATATTCTTTTACTATTCCTCAACCCTTAACTGAATGCTCTTAAAGTTATAGGTTATTAGAAATATTTTTGTGTTCTTAAATTCGGCAAGAGGTCCATTCTTCCTCAAAGATACTAAAGGAATACCGTTTCCCACTTTGGTGGGAAGGTAACAACACTCAGTGTTTTGCCACATGCGACTTGATTTCATGCTGACCATCTGACCACAGAAGCATCTTTGGACAGTGCTAGCTTTGAATCAAAGATGAGCACCATCCTCTAAAGTTGGCTACGACTACCAGAGTAAAACCCACAGGGACTCATTTACCTTAGTTAGGATGCAATTATATACAGTGGTGTTTATAACAAGCCATTTTGACACCACTGTGTCATATATACTGTAACATTATTAAGCAAATGATACAGCTTATTATCCTTTGTAAAAAGCAAAAATATTGGACAAAGAAGAGACATCAGAGTTTGCAATGTCTGCAAATATTGTAGGACATCTCGAAGTCCGTGCCATGACTGAAAGTGGTGATGAAATTCATCATTTTCCTTCTAATTGGGGACCTAAAACTTTTGGTTAAACTCTGTATAAGATTATGTCCTGAATCATGCCTCACATTTTCTCTTTGAACTTCTTTATAGGTACATGGTTTATACCGTACAACTGGGGCAAGTTTTGAGAAGGCCCAGCAAGAATTTGCAACGGGTGTGATGTCCAACAAAACTGTACAAACTGCTGCAGCCAATGCTGCCTCAACAGCAGCAACCAGTGCTGCTCAAAATGCTTTCAAGGGTAATCAAATATAGACAAAAGAGATGAAACACATTACAAATTTCTGGCTGTACTTTATTTTTCAGTCCCTAAAGACTTATGTTAAAAATGCACACAGCATGTATGTCTTTTCAGCTGTGCATGGGCTAAGACAGAAAAAAAGATCATTTCATTCCTTTCAGAATTTTTTAATGAAAAGTTCTTCCAGCTACACCACTAGCTTACAATAGTTACTTTTTTCCTCCATATTTTTGGAGGTACATGATATTTGATGAAAATTAGAACAGTAGCTTTAAAATCCATACAGCAAGTTTAGCTTCTGAGATAAGCAAACAATTTTGTTTCTCCATGGTGTGTCGCTCTCCGTGGAACTGTTCCTCCTGACTTGAGACAAGCACTTTGAATTAACCCTGTTCATAACACTTTGCTTCCCTGTTTTCGTAAGAAACAAAAGAAGCTGACAATTTTGAACATTAAATTTGGCTGCTGCTTTGTAGCTCCAGCAGCTGATGAAGGACAGACGTAAGCTTAAAATAAGTATGATAGATAATGTAAATTCTTTTTTTTAGGATAATAGATTTTTTAATAATCTGAGTCTGCATGAAAGAATTTTGACCATGCTGCACTAGTGTTCTGGTCCAGAAATTGTCTATCAGTCCGGTTATAGCATTTGTTAAAATCTGTTTTCATAGTGTATATAGTGTTCTAACTAGATATCTTGGAGCACAGATGTCTTCATCTAAGTAATGCAACATGAAGTGAAAAGAATTATGTTTTAACTGAGGCAGAGTTGTTATATTTGTTCTTTTTTATTTCACATTCATGACTAGGAAGCACATATTTCTAAACAGAATCTGTTTAGCAATATTTAAAACATTAATAGCTAGTCCATTCTGACTTGTGCTAAATTGTAGTGGAATTTATTTTGTGCTTCAGAATTTTGACATTTTTAGAGTGTGCATTTGTGTTTAATGCTATTATATCTTTAGTCTTGTCAGTCACTCTGTTTAGTATTTGTATAAACATCTGAATATTCAATAACTTATTTAAATTTTAACATTACTGTAGATCCTAATCAGGCTTCTAAACACTGATAATTCTGTACTTGAATTCTTTTAACATACTTCAGCCTTCATATGAGATTTAATCTGAATAAGTGCATTTTATTAAATGCAAATTGAAGATACACTTTATCATTAGTTTAGTATGGTGCTATATGGCAGCTTTTGTTATTTTAATTGTTTGTATTATTCTAAGACTTAATTGCCTTTTCAGGTCACTTTTCCCTTTTGAGATTCTAAATTCTAGGTGTTAATGTATGATAATCTGAAACATACTATGTTTAACATGTTCAGTAGAACCTAGAATCCCAGGTTGTAATGTTTGGAGAGGACCTTAGACTGTATTTGATCCAGTATTTCTCAGCCTTTGCAATTTTAAGATGTGTGGACTGACTGGGAATTCTATAGCATCCTAACAAATGGGTATCCTGGCACTGAATATGGAAAGGAGAGTCCACTACCTCCTAAGGCAGTCTTGTTCCATTATTAATAGCTTTTGCTATTTTCCTTGATGTTTGACTGAACTTTGCTTCCTTGTAATCTATATCCATTATTTCTTTTGTCTTTTGGAACAAGTCTGATCAATCCTGGCCTGTTTTCTACATGACAGCCCTTCAGAACAAATATCATCTCTTTTCCCCTGCAGCCTTAATCTTGTGATCTACCAAAATTCCCACGTACAGTATATACCAGTGTTGGCGAAGCTTTTCAGCACCAAGTGCCAAAATGGGAGCGTGCACGTGTGGGGGAACACCAGATACCGCTCCCCGACGCGCACATGTAGGAGCACCAGAAACGGGAAGAGCAGTTCTCCGGTGCACATGCGTGCCAGTCACCTGTTCTTCTGGTTTCTGGCGCACATGCATGTGTGAAGACCAGCTGGCCGGCGTGCATGTGCACGCTGGAACCCAGAAGAGCAATGGGCAATGGCTGGCATGCCTGGAGAGATGGCTCTGCATGCCACTTCTGGCACACCTACCATAGGCTCGCCATCACAGGTATGTAAGCCCACCCACAAATAAGCTGACCTTGGAATTTTTACCCAAAATATCAAGAAAAATGTGCTACCTAAGGATAAGCTGACCCACATTTTTCATGGCATTTTGGTCAAAAAATCCCAAGGCCGGCTTAGGCATGGATGGCTTATGTATGAGTGTATATGGAGATCTATAGGTACTCACAGATTAGCTCATCCACAGATAAGCCAAAATCAATTTTTGGGGTGTATATCGGTATCTAAAATTCTCAACTTGTCCACAAGTATATGTGGTAGTTTTCATATATACTGCCCAGTATTGCATCCCCATTTCTACCTTTCATATTTTTCCTAAACAATCATAGGACTTTGTCTCAGTTACTGAGCTTAATGGCTTTACTCATTGCTCTAGCCTAGTGAAGGTCCTGCTGAATCTTGGTACTGTTTTCCAAGATGTGCATTATTCCACTCATTGTTATGTAGTTTGCACAAGTTATCATTGTAGCTTTATGTTATCATCTTGCCCTTTATCTAAGTCATCTATAAATATGTTGAACAGCACAGGACCCAGAAAAAGTCTAGGAACTTCCAGTTTGACACAGACATTGGGTATGATTGTTCAGTGACATTTGTATCTATAGATAGCATAGGTGAACTTTTGCCATCTGTACTAGAATCTCTTGAGGACACTTTCTTGAATGCTTTCCTAAAGGCATGGTGTGTTGTGTGCAAGTAAATTGATCATTATCAGAAAGAGGCACAGGGTTAGGTTGGCATGATTTATTATTAATAAATCCATGCTGGTTCCTGCCCAGCAATGTACCTTTCCTAAATGCTCACAAAATGTTCATAAACCCATTGCTTAATTATTCTAGAATGTTCCCAGTAAGGACATTAACCTGACCAGACCTTTTTGTGGAGGGGTGGGGGGTGGTGGAGACAGGAATAATATTTAGAAGAGAATGTTTGTCTCTCATAGGGCGCTCAATAGATCAGCATCTAAAGACACAGAGCTTGTCAGCTGGAAAGCTGACAGCCCAGGTTTGAGACCTGAGTGCCATGCATGGGAGTGAGCTCCCATTCCTTGCCCCAGCTCCTGCCCACCTAGCAGTTTGAAAGCATGCAAATGTGAGATTAATAGATATCACTTCAGTGGGAAAGTAGTAGTGTTTGCTGCATATAGCCATGCCACATGACCATGGAAAATGTCTTTGGACAATGGATCCCTTGGCAAAGAAACAGAGATGAGCACTGTGTCCTAGAGTTGGATATGACTAGACTGGACAGGGGAAACTTTTACCTTTGGTATCTCAGAGTTGAACTGTGGTGTCCTTGGTGCTCTCTGAACTTGGTTGTTTTCTTACAGACATTTCATCACCAAACTAGGTTACATCCTCAGTGCTAGAAGGGAGTGGGGTTTCCTCACTAGCAATCAATACCCATATGAGCCAGAGATTAACACTAGACTAGCTATCAAGAAATAAACAATAGTCCAATCAAGGAATCACCAGTGAAGACAGACTAACAGTAAAGAACACCCTAATCAAGAAATCACCAAGCCCACTCACACCAGCACTGATAGAGTAATATATAAAATGAAAGCAAGCCCTACTCCCTACTGGCACTGATGATGTTATCTAGTCTGGTAATGAATGTCTGCAAGAAAATCATGAAGCTCAGAGAGCACGAAGGACCCCACACGAAGAATATTTGCCTTTCTCCAGCCCTGTGGTTCCATGCACATCATCCATGATTTCTTAAAGATCATAAGGACTCCTAGATGACATTTTGAGACTCCTTCAGGACTGTTGAATTTAATTGGTTACACTCTGGAGACTTAAATTCATTCTTGGAAGCCAGGTGCTTCCTAGCCTTTTAGTTATCTTGGATTACTATTCCCTTTTGTTAGTAATTGTTCTTAGGTCCCTTTGTATATATAGTTTCTCTTTGGGAAGAAGGCTGAATAGAAGTTCAGCAGCTCTGGTATCTCCCCTTCAATCATACTATCTTCTCACAGGGTTCCCTCTAACTCCTTTTTCTTTTCTTTTTTTACTACTGCAACAGGAATAACGATTACTATTACTGAAAGTAAGAAATACTGGAAAATTTACTATATAGGAATTAAATTCTGTTTTAATCTAAAGATGTGGACTTCCTTTCTTTACTTTTACTTATTTACTAATGTTTATATCCCGTCCATCTCCAGAGACTTCAGGTAGTTAACACCATAAACAAATTTACAGAATTATTAAAGTAGATGTTCTATTTCTTTTTCATGTATTTATTTCAATTCTTGATCCCACAAACCTAACACATGGCCACTTTAATTGTTAATCATTTAATTCTTATTGAGGAAACTGTGTTCACACTTATTAAAGAATCTAATTTTTCTCAGGGGATAAAGCAGATTGAAACTTGAAATACATAAATGTGGGCCTAATTTGCAGTAGGTCTGGTAGTCATGTTAGTTCCAGCAGGTAGAACACATGTTGATTGTAATGTCTATTTTCATTCTTATAAACCATAATAAAGAAAATGGATGCTTATGGACACATAATAACATTATTCTTCAAGATTAAATCAAAAGTAGTGGAGTGAATATACATATTATTCACAATTTCTTATTGTTCACTATGGCAGAAGGCTGTTGTATGTTAAATATTTAACAAACGAATGCTATGAAAGTCTGTAGGTGAACAAGTCTACATCTATTAGTACACTAATTTTGTAAACACCCAGTTGTAATGGTTTTTAGATCATACTAGAATGTCAATAGTTTGTCATTTCTAATTTTGTCATTGGAGATATTTAGGTGAGGAAAGTCTGTATATTTTGTAAATTACTAGTGATGCTTTGCCATCCTTGTGAATGTGACAATTCTTTATAAATGCACACAGATTCTGTGATACTGCATGTCTGGGTAGTTCTGCATATTTATTGTATTATTTCAATGACATAGAATAAAATGTTTCCTGATTGTTTTCTCTGTATAGTTTAAAAAATAAAGTAGGATATTTTGTAAAATGCAAGATGAAATACCAAAAGGTTAATACGTACAGAGAACACCAGGTTTTTGCCCCAGTTCAGCTCTAGTCCTGTGTAGTTATCTGGAGGCAGAATGTGGATGAGGGTTTATTTGGAGCATTGTGATGTGGATCAACATCACTAGTATTCCACATTTTTATTCTGGCGTTAATAGTCACATGTAACTATGCACAACTAGTGCTGCATCAGGAAGTTGGGGTTTTTTTGTATTATGTATATAAATTCTACTGTCTGCAACCATGGCAAAACTACATCTGTTTGCAGAACAACTGATTGAAAGAACAATCAAAGATGGGCCTGGTTTTCAAGGAAATAGTCAATTGTGTTTTATTTCTGTGATGTAAATGGAAATTTTAAAAAGAAAAAATATTGAAATTTATGCAATTGATAGGTGTTATTAGAGGAAGTCTTGGAAGTAAAATGGAATCTTTGAAAAGATATACTATTTCCTAGTATTTGTTTTGAATGGGGGGTGTTGAATGTTATTTTTGTTACACTTGTGATTGGCCACTTTACTGTTAGTCCTTTGTATAGCAGTGAAGTTACTTATAATGGCCACAATATAGAGCCTATCGCTTGCTCTTTAATATATCACTGGGGTCTTTTTCTTTTGTTTTCCCTTCTCAAAGGCTGTCTTCTGAGCCATGTAGGAAAGAAAATGTCATCAGATAATTCATCTTTTTAGTATCTAAAAGTCCTTTCACTGTGGAAAACCACTTTTTTTAAAAAATTGGATGTAACCAAACTTTATATTTTTGTCTGTTACAGTAACAAGAGCATTCTCACAACATTATGCTGTTGGGTTGATTGATGATAAGTATTTACATGGCAAGAATTGGGAAACTATCCAGAACTCACATTTTAGTAGAAGACATTTATTTATCTTTTGGGGTATATTTTTACTTGATAATACTGCATATGTTAAAATAACTAGTGTTTTTGAGTAAGGTACTATGACAAATACCTTAGGATTCAGCAGTCTTTTTTTAAACAAACAAAAATAAATAAGGCAATGATTATTCTGTACTCAATCTGTCAATGCAGGAAAACAAACCAAGATTGGCCATTTCTACAAAACACTTAATTGTTATAGTTAATCATCCATTGGGATATAGAAATGGTTCATTAGCATGTATGTCATTGCAAAAGGCAAATAATTGAACTATAGTCCATAAAAGCTTATGCAGTAATAAAACTTAACCATTAAGGTGCCATTAAACTATTCTTCCTATAAGCAATTACTGTTTCCCCTAGAATACTAGAAACAAGAATTGCCAATCTGTTTACAGTTCGAGTAAACTGCAAATCAGTAATGGCAGATGAATTCCCCTTTCATTGCTTGTTGTATAAATTTGTAGCTACCAATTAAACATGGGCAAGGAGACAATGAAAAACATACTCCATTTTGTGATGTTCATTTTTTTTAAAAGCAAGTATTTATAGCTTGCAAAGTGACATTAAAAATGTAAAATTTAATTTTCAGTAGAGTACATTAATGAGAAGATGTTCCTAGGCTGTGTCATAATACTGTAAGTTTCTTTAAAGCTTTTTAGAACAGTTCTAAATAGCTTGTTTCATTTTTGGTGTTCAATGAAAACTTTTCAACGTGCTTTATTAGAATAAATGTATTTCATGCGTTCCTCTGATTATCAAAATGCAATGAAAATTATTTAATTATTTCACTTACTGGCTTCTCTTCCATGTAATAATTGACCATAAACTTCCTGTATTGATGCTGGAAATCATAGAAAACTTGACGTAAGAAGTAAAAGTATTTTGGGAAGCAGGAGTCCAAGGGTGTGTAAAATTATTTCATAGTAGTAATTATCTTCATGTGACTACTGCATCATAAAAGGAATAATGAGGTATATTTGTTGGTCACTTGTATATAATTTATGAAGAGAAAGTTTAGAGAACTGGTAAAGTAATTCCACAATCGTTCTGTCTTTTCTAGCATGTAGCATTTGAAAAGAAGTGAATCTGTTACAAAGTTATTTACCCAATTTGTTGATAAGACAGTTGTAACCTTTTATGAAATTTACACTGTCCAGTTGTTTCCATTTGATTCTAACAGACCTTCACGGTTGTATTTGCCCACAAAACCAACCTTCTAAAGAATTCTAACTTAGCATGACCAAGTAGCACGGCAGTGATCTTCCTGATGATATGCTGTAGATGGTGTGTGCGCCAGCTGTCAGCGAAAGAAAGTGACTGAACAAAGAATTGCCTGATTGTTGGCTTCAAATGGCTACTTGTTTGGAAGAAAGAAATCTAGTATCCTGGTTAGCTCATCACATATCATGAAAGAATCTTTTGTGGACCAAGTCTGGCATAGTGCAAATACAATCCTTTCTTTTTGTACTCAGAAACAAATTAAAACTTAATCCCCCCCCTTTTTTTTTTTACAGATTGCCTGGTTTAAGGCACCTTTCAGAATTTACTACCATACTATTACTACCATACTAATGTAACAAAATCAGAAATAAATTGACACAAACCTTGAGGGGTTAATTATGGTTTATTAGATAAAGAATTACTAATATTGTAGAAAATTAAATTAGCAATGCAGCCCAACAGCACACTGTAGCTCATTTTTCTGTTTAATATTGATCAACTCATGAGTTTCTAAATATGTGAATACTTTTCACATTGAGACAGTATGCTATAAATTGGTAAGCTTGGAATAACCAGATTTCAAAAGACTTGGAAATCTCTTATTACAATACAGTAAAGTTTTGATTTAACAGACCTGAGTGCAATAAACTTCAGATGCTATGGATAAAATTCCCATTATACCTATGTTGCTTTTATATCATTTGCTTAATAAGGTTACACAAATGATGTGCTATAATGCAAAATATGTGTATTTTATATCTTTGCATAATGTCACCACATTATATACTCTGATTTAATGGACAATTAGGAATAACAGATATCCCTTTTCCCCAATTGGACTGTTAAATCAAGGTTTCACTGTATTTTTAACAACCTTTTTCCCCCCACAGAAAGATTCTATAGCAATGGTTAAATAATATTGCAGTAGCTTTTCTTTTCCACAAAGATATGCCATTCTGGACTCTTTCGAATCGGTTTTAAAGTCCTTACTGCATATTATAAATATTTAATGTGAATTTATTATCTGAAAATTGCAACCGAAGGTAACACAATAAATGTTAAAATCATTTATCCACAGTGTTTTATTTTGAGCTGTCTGAACACAGGTTTAATCACCAACCATTTCTTGATTTAAAGTAATATGTATTAAAAAGAAGTAATATGTGCATTGTGTGAATATAGTATTCTGTAAAATATATTTAGTTTAAAAAGAAGAGATACTGAAAAGATTTCTTAAACCACACATTTTTGCTTGTTGGGAATATAGTGGCCTAATTATTTAAATACAGAAAGTATGTGGGATATTGCATATAAGGCTGAAGTTGTGATACTGAATATTCAACTGATAAAATTGCGCCATATATTTTCCCAGAAATATCACTCCCAATTTACAGACTATGTAGTAATACAAAAACATTATTACTCCAGCTATCAGAAATACAACATCACATTGTAACAGATCTTGCACATGCTATATCAGTTATTGTAGATCTACTGTATCTGAACAGTAAAAATCTGGAAGGTCGCGGAAATAGTACGTTTTCTGCATCTATCTGTGGTTGTCTTTATAGCTCCAACCTGGGAGCCCTATTTGTTCCAATATTTATGCATAAGATTTCATTGGCTGAAGTTTCAATCAATCAAAAGTAACAGTTATCAAACATAGTATAGGATCTATGGTAACTGCATCAGATGGAGATGGTGTGGTTAAAATGTTAAGTACTGTAAAGCAATGCCAGAATTAGGAAACAAACCCATTATATCTGCTAAGATTTACCAAGGCCTATGTTACCTAGTCTGCATGCATCCCTGTTTAGTATATTTTCAACCTTGTTTATATAAAGTAAACAAGCTGTTATACTCTGTTTTGCTGTGAATTACAACTGCTAGCATCCTTTTCAAAAAGGAGATCAATGCTAGGAGTTTTGATTCTCCAGCATTAAGAGTTCTGCAAGCTGCAGAATTTTTGCAGAGGAAATTTCATTAAGATTATAACAACTATAATTTGTTAAGTTCCAAAAAAAGAATAAAGTTAATGCATTGGAATTAGAAAAATAAAAGTGAGTTTTCCTTCCTTACCTCTCTCCCAACTGCCCACCTGTCTTCTGCTTGCTTCTACCTGGTTTCCCTTCCTTTTTATTCCTGCTTCATAACACCAGGTGCCCTGAAACCCAGAAGCTTCAGGGAGGCTGATGATTAGAGACGCAGAAGTGTACAGTAAACTATTAGCAATCCCATCTTTTTATATAGCTATAATGATCTTTCTAATGAAATAAGGGTTCACTTTTATTGTAATATTTTCTTAATAAAATGGATTATTATCACTCAACAAAAACAATAGGTTTAGATTTGGAAAAGTGACACATGGTTGACTTAAGTAATCAAATTTATGAGATTAAATTCTGAAAAGATAGCTTACAGATAATGCATATGTCCCATAGACATCACCCTATATTATTTTCCCTTATACAATACTGGATGCCAGTATAAATAATGTTTGCTTATACGAAGCCTGCTTTCTTCTATTGGAACTTAATTTTTATTTAAATTTGCTGAACAATCAATGAATATACTTGAGTGATTTTTAATCAATTAGATGTTGGAGAACTAGAATGCGTATGAAATCAGTATACCAATTTTGAAACTGGATTGGAAAACGAAATTGGAAATGCTTGAAGAGAAGTATGCAGAATAATGTTTTGTTGAGATTAGTACCTTTTCTTTAAAAAAATGTTTGTGTATAATCTGAAGTTATCACTTCTGCTATTGTTTTATAAAAGCTGTTTATTCAAAATGTCTGATAGATTTTCTTTGATGCCAATTCAAAGAAGGAAACAGAATTTTGTCCCAGATTTTAATTTTTAAAATGTTCTATGAAACTGCTGAACTGTTTCAAACTTTTCTATTCAAAAATCATTTTGAGATTGTGCAAAAGCAAAATAGAAAAGCAATGGGAATGACAAATGTAAAAAAATATTTTCATGTCAGGCGGCCAATATTTATTCTCCTTTAACTTCTATTCTCAACTAATTTCCAAAGTGCCTTTTCAGAATGCAGAACTTTAAAACACTGAAGAGCTGGTTATGCATTTTTAATTAAGAGAGCCTTGTTGCTAATGATGTGCATGTTTAGACAGAAGTATTTGTACACTTGATCTTAGTCACAGTAATTACAGATAGTCCTTGACTAACGACCATTCACTTGGTGACTGTTCAAAGTTATGGCAGCACTGGATAAGGAGACTTGTTACCTCACAGCTGTGGCTGTGGCAGTATCCATGAGGTCACATTTTTTATTTAGGCACTTGTCACCCAGCTTGCAATTACTGTGGCTGCAAAGTCCCACAGTCGTGTGGTTGCCATTTGTGACCTTCACTGCCAGCTTCCAACAAGCAGAGTCAACAGAGAAGCCTGCAGGAGGTGGCAAATGGCCATCACATGACATTGTGCTTAACTGTGCAGGATTTGCTTATTGATGGCAACTGGAATTGCTGCAATTGCAGTTGTGGAATGATGTGGTCATGTGTCATTTATGTCCACATCACTTAGTGACAAGTTGCCAATCCCAATTATCATAGTTAAACAAGGGAGCAGTATCAAATTAAATTTTACTCTTATCAAACATGGTACATTTATGTATGTGAACATACATATCTTTTTAATGTATCTTTAATGACACTAAAAAGTACTCTAACTTGAAATTTTTGATTCTAGTCCAATCTTGTAATTAATGTCTACAACACAAAAATGTTACAGTACCAAAGAGAAAATAAATTGCATATTACTCCAGCATAAATATTTCTTGTGCCCCAAGTGGAATTTTATACTAGAACTTCAAGCAAAATTTTACTAGAGTTAACTCCACCCCAGCCACCAACTCTTTTTTGGATTACTGATAAGTGAGGATTTCTCAAGCACCTGGTTGTAAAAAGCATCGAGCCACAATTTGGCTTATATTGTATTATTTTACACTTGAAACTAGGAAAGTTAATCTGCCAGATTTTCAGAATAGGGAAGGGTTTTTTGGACCCCATTCTGGGTCCATGCTTATCATACTTTATAATCAGATTGCAGATCAGTCTGCATAATTCCTTAGTAAATTTCAGTATTCACTGTTTTAAATGTGAACAGTTCAGCCACCTTTACATGGTTCTATTGTGAGAGCAACATGTTCTGAACAAGGGTTATTATGACAGCAATTCTGCAAAAGCCCTCATTTGGGTTCGATTAAGCCCTCATGAACAGTGTTGGTGCTAAATGAGTTAACAAGGTTATAAAATGTGCACATAAACAGTTAATCACAAACGCCTCATTGGAATACTTATAGCAGTGGTTAAAGAAGTGACTATTCACAAAAATCCTGAGTTAGACAGTACAGTACATTCCTTTTCACTGGAGATTCAAATTTTAATTTTAGAAGATATGCTAGAAATAAGTTACTATTCAGAGTCTGATGTGTTATTTCATCCTGGCAACTTAAACTACAATGTATTATTTCTGTCTATCAAAAGATACATTAAATATCAGTGTTAATAAGGCTAATCTAAAAATTGAGGATCTGGACATTAGGCATTAGTTCTCTCATCATTTCTCTTTCTGCAGAAATCACTGCAGTGCGGTACATTACGTTCTCGGAACATTTTTACATATTTGACTAATGCAAAAAGCTCATTTCTGAAAAATCAATCAATACACTTATAGATGCAACCCAAAAGCAGTCAGTAACACATGGTCACAATTTAGGCACATGGTATCTGTTGTTAGATGAGCACAATGGCCACTTGTGCTTGAAATGGACTTAAAGGCAACTGATGGTACTTGGAAAGGAGTGATCTTGGTTACAATGGGACCAAATAGCAGAGGATGCCTATACCTTCTTTTGAAGACAAATCTTGAGTTCAATATTAGATATACAAGAGTCTAAACTTTCCCCATAGCTATACATATCTACCCAGATTAATCAAATAATGGAATTATTTATCTGTGTAATAAAAATAAAAGTAATTTAGCTTGTGTTCTCAGAACTACCCTTGTAAATTGTTATAGTTCCATGCCTCAAGTATGCATTGAGCAATGTGTTTAAAGTATTGCTTAAAGAAAATTGTATTCCCTAGTTTCAACTGGAAGCCTTGCTTCTTTATTAAGACATATTCTTTCCATGTGCCACTGCATACAACCCAGAATACTATGTGTTTTTAATATTCATGACCTGCTTTCTGAAAAGATGCTACGGAGTAACTTAATAGTGTCGTGCTTGCCATTCTGACAGTGGAGCCTGATTATGTTGTCTTAAAATGTATGCACTGAAAACAACCTGACTTATTTCAAGTTATTCTTGAAAAAAATCCTTCATAATCATTCATCTTGATGAAGACGAAATAGAAATAACCATTTCCAGAATAATTGGAAAGCCAACAGGTTGCGGCATTCCTTCATATCCATGTGTCAGAATTCTCACTACTTCACATTTTTTAATATTGTCTGTAGACTTCAGTGCCTTTCAACCTTCCATGTTGTTGGACTATCGGAACACTTACATGTCTTCATTCTCCTATAAGAGTCCAAGTAGCTACTTCAAATCCATTATTTTTGAGATAAGAAAAAACATTTTTTTTTGGAGAAGAGTGTGTTATAGGAGGCAAATCAGGCTTTTTCCCTCTTCAATTTCCTCTTGGACTTTGTCGCTGGAAGTGGCGATTTCGGCTTGGGCAGAGAAGACTGCGCAGATGAACGTCAGGACTGTGCCACCAATAGCAGTGTAGAAAGCCCAGCCTAAAGAACAGTCACCAAGTTTATAAGCTGAAGCATAAGGTCCACAATAGCTTATTGCCTTCTGACAACCCCAACCAGCAGGGTATAAGATCAACCCTAGGATAAGGAATAGTCCTATTTAAAAGAAAGAAAGAATAGTTAGACAAAAGTGCAATAAAGTTAGGCACAAAACTAATTTTCATAGTTTTGTACATTCTGATACAAGCTGAAATTTCTGATGATTGCTGCTGAATGTTATGACTTGGCCTGTAACCAATAAATTGATGGACCATATTTTTGTCTACACTAATTGTTGAATTCATGGTGATGAATATGAATGAAGCAGTTTAGCAAGAGGAAAGATGCTGCTATAATGAAGGCTGAATTCAGAAATTAGGAATTTAGGAAAGAAAGCATCAGTTAAAAGCTCATTCAGATATAGAAAGCTCAGTCAGTTTTGAGTACTATATTTTTGTTGACATCTAGTGGTTATCTGGATTTTTGCTGCCTAAAATGCTAACCCTAACTAAAGTTATTTCACTCTTGGAGAAATGGTCTGTTGAGCGCCTCTTCATTTGTTCTATGTGGAATTAATAGTGCTATTCCTGCATCAAGGATGATTCACCAACTGTTGAGACCTCATGCATGTACAGGCTCTACCTGCTATTCATTAAAGCAGCCCAACTTTTTTCAGTCCTGTGTGACCCAGAAAAAAAAGATGCTCTGCTTTAAGGACCACAATGCCTTTAATGAGTGGACTCCTTAACTCAGTGGCATTTCTTTATGTGCGTTCTGAAACAATTCTTCCAGGCCAATCTCAAAGTATCCACAATTCTACAAACTAATTCAAAATCCACAGTGTGGATTCTAATACTGTGCATAACTACACTATTAAAGGTACATTTGCTTTCTAAAAGTCTGACATTTCCATTAAGTTCAAATCTACTAACAACTTAAACCAAGAGCTAATTTCTCATTTAAAACAAGTTCGTATGTTCTTCCAGTTATTGGTATATTGCATCAGCCACCTAGGAGAATAAGGCAAAACATTTAAAAGCCATGGATTACTTGTAACTTCTTGTGTTATTGCTTACTGGAATCCATATATGACTATGACTCTTATCTTGACTGTAGCACTTTCTCTATGGAATTTGGGAACTGGGTAGCATTTCCTGTCGGAATGCCTGAGCCAATGGACATATAAAATATTGCTTAAGGTCAGGCAGACAGGGATAAATTGAGCTTTCATCCTACTGAGCCCACCAACTCTGGCAGACTAAACACCCCAAATCCCCTTCTTTATATCATAACAAGTTCTTTTGTCAACGAGACCTACGGCATAATTCATTTTACTGGAGGTTCTACTGTTTCTACAGCCACAAAGGCAATTTGAAAATTACTGTATTTTGTCCAAAGTGTTCAAATTAAATTTTACATTTCCTTTAAAAATAAATGTAGGTTATTTGCGCAAACATGGTTTCATATATTGCAAAAAAGCATAATGAAATTTCCATAGCAGAAAGCGTGACTTTATACTGATTTGTATTGTCATGGCTTTCCTGAAAGGATTGGCTGCTGGAACTGAATTTTGTTGCTCCCCCTTCCATTTTTCTGTATGGAAGAAACAATTATTAACCCTGCATTGGTTCTGGCCTGCTACTGAGTTGCTTGTGGTGACTGGCAGCACTGGATCTCTGCAATATAGGGTTTATTAGTTGTGGGAATAGTAAACAGTCATTGATGACTACCCTGCTTGTGCTCCAGAAGAAATCAAGATTCGTTTTTAAAGGGAAATAAGATAGGCATGAAGTTTTCCTTTTTAATATATATGGTTTTAACCAGCAGAGCAGCAGTCCCCAATCTTTCCGGCACTACAGATTGGCAGTGGTGGCAGGGAGATGGTTTTGCATGCGTGCTCACTACTTTTGCAAATGGAGCTTTGCGTGCTCACCCGCAGCTCAGTTCCCAACAGACCACTACTGGTGCACGGACTGGGAGTTGGGGGACCCCTGCTGTTGAGAGTTTGGCTAGTGCCTAGTGCAATAGCACTTAGACTTATATACCATCTGGGTCTTCTGAAAGGCTGAATCAACCTTGAGCCAATCAGGATTGAACTCCTGGAGTGAGCAGTGAGTTAGCCTGCAGTACTGTATTCTAGCCACTGCGCCACCACTGCTCTATTTGCATAAGTGACGAGAGTGCGTGTGAAACTATCCCTATGGTTACAGTTATGGGAGAAGGACTCCAATTTTCAGAACTGTTCCCTTTTGCTTTCAATAAAGGCACTGAATTCTCTCCAGTAGAGAGCACAAGTATGTCACTCTCTCTTATCTGTATAAACTCTGTATGCAAATACAGCCAGATTTCACTTTTTTCCATCATGGGGACATAACCGTACAAGGTTTAAAAAATTGTCCTTATCAGCATTGATAACTCACTTATTTCCTTAGTAGAGTCAGGAAGCAAGGAAACTTTAAACAGTGTAAACTGAAATAAAGGCCCTAGCAATGGAGAAAAAATACAATGAATTGCACTGCAAAGACTATGAATTGTATACTCTTTGCCGAAATTAAGCATAGCTACCTGAAAAAGCTGCACAAACATTTTTTTATACTTAGGCTGAAATGACAATCATGATTATTAATTCTATTAAAATGCCAACATTTTTCAGGGCTCAAATACACTAAAAGTTAAAGAAAAAAGAAAAAAAAGAGCAACCTCTTTGCAACCTATGAGTATAGCATAATAATTCTTACAAAATGTTTATTCTGAATTGATCACTTGCTCATACTGGGACTTGGTCTTCGTGCAAAACAACTAAGCATTTTCTTTTCTAGAATGATAGCTAAAGAGAAGGGTAGCGCAGTTGTGATGACCATGAATCCTTCAGCCTTGTGCAAGTCCAGGCTACTGTCTCTGACAATACTTTGGTCAACTATTTTGTAACAACTGAAATCTGTATTGTTAAATGAGGTTATACGATATTCAGAATCTTTCCATTTCCATGTTGCATTTTGGCAATCTGTTGTTCTAAATTAAAATGTACCGGACTTATATAAAGCTAATTTGCCTTTCCTAAAGACTAAACCAATACCATTTTGAGACTGTTATATTTGGCTTCAGTTATCATTAATTCAGCATTTTATCTCTATGGTACAGGTTTAGTAATTTACATTTATTGAACTATCTAATAAATTATTATTGAAGAACAAAGGCAGCTTCGTTAAGCAGGTTTAGCAGTAACAGCTATTCCCACACAGTACCGTTCTAAAAACAGTCCTGCACTATGTTTGAGCAATGCCAGAACAGCAGTTTTGCCCTGATGTAAAACAGATCCCCTGGCCTGATATGGAAACAGCCTCTTCAAAGCATAGTTACCCAGCTGTTTGTTTGGCTCAAGAGAAACATACGCTTTAGTTCTGACAGTTGTTTGTATGGTGGTTGCTCTGCCATATTAAGCAGTGAACTACTGCAAGGCAAACTTAATTCCATTCCAAAGATGACCCTCTCCCAATTTCCGTCAAAATTCAGGGAGTGTTTGCTTGTTAAGAGGTAGCCAGAAAATCCACAGGAGCTAAATGTGATCCAAAGGGAATTAATGCTAAATCTGTCAAAGGCATATGCGATGCTGTTTAATTTAAAGTAAAAAACACTAGAAGTAGTTCCCACGAAGTGACCTTAAAAGTGACAAGGCCCTTCTTATATCAGACATTACTCTTCCAGGTAGAAAGCTACTAGCAAAATGCACCATGCATCTTTCCCATCTTTCTTCCCTTGACTCTGTTGTGAGAAGAAAGATGGAAGAAACCAAGGAAAAATATTGCAAAGGTAGGAACATCTAGGTACCCCACAACTTCTGTATAGAAAGCAAGGCCACCAGGTCAGGAAATATTTTTTAATGTTAAGCCTACTGAAATATAAGCCCCTTAAGTTAAGACTGTTCCTGTCTTAAAAAATATACAGGTTATATCTGTATGATGTGTTAAAAATCACTCTGGATAGCTAATGTAGGTTTAATGTTGGGAGATTATCAAGAAGTGTTTTTAGGAAATGCTAGGAATGACACTGAATCTTCAACATCCAAAATTTTATTATTACCACTCCCAGAATAGAGGGGAAATCCCACACAAGCTGTGGACTTGGTGTTAATTACTGTATTTTTTGCTCCATAAGACTTTCCGAACCACAAGACGCACCTAACTTTTGGGGAGGAAAACAAGAAAACAAAAAATCTGCCTCTGCCTCCCAGCGCCAGCATGTGGCTTGTCAGGGCTCCGCTCCTCCGCCCATTTCAGCCAAAAGCTCTTGAAGCTACGGAAGAAATTTCCCATAGGTGAGGTTGTCCCCACAATGGATTTTTTCTCCTGGGACCTGGATCTATTCTGTTGCTGCCGCTGCCTCTCACTGCCATCTATCGCTGCCTCTCGCAAATGGCGGCGGCAAATGGCGGCAGCAATCCCCGCTGCCTGGAACAGCTGAGCGGCGTTATTCCAGGAGGCTGATCCAACCGCCAATAGGCAGCAGTGGCGACAGGCCATTCGCCATTGCTGCCTGTCGTTGCCGCTGCACCAACTCCCTCCCTGCCCCACTGCCGCAGCCCAGTCTGTGACACAATATTCACTCCATAAGACGCAGACATTGCCACCCACTTTTGGGGGACAAAAAAGTGCGTCTTATGGAGCAAAAAATACAGTATTTCCTTCCTAGTGGAATTAATAGAATTATAGTGCATTTCCTATGTTTTCTTGGAGTTACATTGCATTAAATTCATCAAGGGTTCCTCTTAAGAGAAGCGCATATACAATCACAGACTAATGATTAAATTTAAAAAATGCTATTCCATGGCCCTTGTGTGCTTGCCAGGACAAACTCTCAAGTCCAAAAGGATTGATAACTCAGTAAAATTCATTGAAAAACAGATGGTTATCTTCATAAATGTTAAGGCAAAATGACAACATGGACTGAAATTCAGCTTACTAATGTATTCAATTAATTGTTCAATTTTTGGTTAGCCTATGTTCACTGTATGCCAATTTAGTTCTCCTCAGACAATTAATATGGAGAGTACCATGTAAGAGAAAGCTGGTTTAATATTTATGGCACAAATCAAGAATTTTTTTTTGCATTTTTGTTAAAGAACATATACTGTCTATTTCTGAATGTTAGCTAAGAGACTGGAGGCGAATCTTGTGACAGCTGTACACAATTTTTTGAAAAATTGGAAATTTAGATACCGACCACTATGGGAAAACTACTGAATTGACTTTGTTACTGTTTTGGAAATCAAGGAAAAGTTAATTGGTTCTGTCTAACTGCCTAAGCAAGTGGCATCACTTGACTAGCAACATCTGTATCCAGTAGCCAAACAAAGTTAGGCCTGGTAGATTAGGCAGTGGCAAACAACTTCCATACTGTTGCCATCCACATTGCATGTGTGTATTATCTATAAATCAATTTAAAGGAGTCTTCCACAATTTGCTACTGTTAGACTTGAAACAAGATCTACAAATTAGTTGATCAACTCTTTGGAAATAAATTTTTAACCTAACAAGTACCTCAACTTGTCCCCAAGCCAGAATGATAAATATTTTCCCTCACCTTATGCCACCTTATGAATAAAGCCTTTTCAGCTGTATATTTTTCTCTCCAGAGGTTAAGTAAAATATCTGTGAAGTGGCTTATATGGTTTTTGCATACTGTGAAAACCCAGCCACACTGGTGTGTAAACCAATGATTTTTATTACATTGAACGAGACAGCCCAAAGGAGGTTTATTCATTAAACCAAAGTTTAACAACATGGCTTTTATACTATGTCTTTAAGATTCAAGTGCATAGGAAACAAGGTTGTTACTAAATTTATATGTGGCTTATTGAATTAGGCATCTTCCAAACTCTGCCATATTTGGAAATGTTCAGTAACCTTGATGATCTCTGTAAATATACATTTACAGAAGAAAATAATGGAAGAATCTAAAAGTGAAAGCCACAAGGATGATTGGCAGCTGTGGGACTTTCCACATTATTTCCTAATTCATTTGTTTTACAGCAGTCGCTCTGAATTGCTGAGTGTAATGTAGCCTTTCTTCCCCACAAAAACCCACACAGTGAACCAGAAGTAGCATAAAAATCACAAGACAGATCTGTTGTCTGGCCTGTTGTTCCCTCTTGTTTTAAGTGCTATATCAGGATTTGCCAGTTACTTCAGCTCAATTACTATTAATAAAAAAAATCAGCTAGCTTTTTTGAATATCAAAACATATTGATATTGCCACTATATTAGAAAGCTAATACGCCAAATTATTTCTCTTCTTATATCTGCTCTGGCAGCCAACTGGAAACCTGGGTTTGCTAGAAGATGCTAATTCTGAGTTTGTTTTGTTCCTTGCTTGCTTACTTCCTTGATTTCTATGGCGGCCCACTCAGCAGAAACCTCAGAGAAGTTAACAAGAACTTAAAATATCAAATAAAAAGGAAAATGCTAAAACAATTAAATATCTTGTGGCGGGTAGGGCAGACTCACAACTTGAATAGCTGCAACAGGCTCACATATCATCCTGGGCCAGGACCTGAAAGGAGAAGAACCAAACCTTCAAGTCCTTAATGGTCAGCAGGGTAGGAGCCAACCAAAATCTAGGAGAGGGTTGCTCCATAGCTCACCGGGCCAAGGAAGACAAGCTGCCTGATCCCATGACTGAAGAAAACAAAAAAGACATTTTGTAGCTCTGATGTTTCATCTTGAGAGTATCTGCTTTCTTAGTGACTACTGTATTCACAAGATAGTTTTAAGTCCTGCCTTGCTTATTCTAAAAATGAAGTCACATTCCAAACAGGCCACTTAAACGGCAGACCAATTTTCCTGCAAGTTTTTATTTTAGAAAATATCTTGGATGAAACTGTCCTGGGTAGCATTTGAACTCTCTCCAAAAATGCCACAAGAATCAGTCCATTGCAACTTGCATGATTCAATTACAGAATATAAACTAAGCCACAATCCACCACTCAAATTTCAGAGAGCAAGAATGTAGCCATATGGAAAATATTAACAGAAGCCTAATGCATGTTACGCTGATGAAACAAAAGGATGGGAGGGCGACTTATATCATGGGTAAAAGCATCAGGATGGAGGGATACAGAATTGGTTACCTCCAAAGTAAAAAGTTGCTGATAAATAGTATGCTTCATTGCAGAAGAAGACAATTATTAAATACATGGCAGACTATTTACATTAACTGTATTTAATTAATGTCATTCTAATCCAATTAAAATTACATTAAACTTAGTTTCACCCATCTCTGCCTACTTTTTAGAATACTGATCCCACATACCACTGAAAAACCTGATATGGCCATTGAGCTTGGAAGAGATAGTCACATAACTCCCTGTATTAGGATATGGTTTTAATGAATGTTTGTATACCCAATTAGAAAATTCACATGTAGATCAGCCTGGAATCTCTGGGTTCCAGAAGGGTATTAACATAAGGTGCCTTAAATATCTACATCTACTTATGATCAACCTTGCTTAAATGTGGCAAGGGGGAGGGATGAATGAAAAATAGCAGGAATGTATGCCCAGAGTATGAAGTCCCCCCAGGGTCATCTACGGCAGGGGTATCAAACTCACGTCATAATCACATGACGTATTGGGGCTTTTTCCCCTTCGCTAAACCAGGCATGGGCATGGCCATCCCGTGACACATCCAGCCCATGGGCCAGGAGTTTGATAGCCCTAATCTGAATGTCATCCCAGCTGATCAACTAAAGCAAAAAAGCATGTATATTAGACAACAATGTAGAAAAAATAAAATTTGAATGATGGTATAATCGAATTATAAATTTAATATGAAGAAATGTATAT
>JANHFL010002831.1:34440-47488 GCA_032468155.1 Oxyrhabdium leporinum | reverse complement strand
ATGAAGATATGTAATAGTGTTAGATTTATATAATTTGGTTAAATGATATAAATATGATGAATAACAACTTATTTGTACTGAAGGTGTGATACCCAGATGCCTCACTGTTCACACAACAATATGTTTGTATAAAGATTTAAAAATAAAAAACTTTACCAAAAAAAAAGACAACAGTGTTATACGATGATGCTGGAGGATATAAAGTGGATAATCATTTTAATGACAACGAAGACCTAATTTCATAGTGTATAGGAGAACACAATGGAAAACCACTCCTGGATTTTACCAAGAAAACCTCATGGATAGACAATAAATAAACCATGGAGTCCTTGGTGCTGAGGTTGGTTGTTTGCTTGCAGACATTTTGTTATCCAACTAGATAATATCATCAACGTATGGGTTTTGTTCCCTGTTTATATACAGTAGCTTGTCCTGCCACTTTTGATGGAGATGGGATTTTCTCCTGATTCTCCCTTTAGGACATTCAGTTTCCCAATGAAAATTGTGGCTGTTAGATTAAGGAGTTATGTGTTGTTGGGCCCAATGATGTAACCTTGCTGGAAGCACTAAAATCGGGCAAGACTATCTTAAGGGGATATTGACAGCAACAGAGGAAGAAAAAGAAGTAAGGCTAAGATATGAAGAATATGCAAGTCAAGTTGTTATTAGTAAAACTATTAAGTCAAAAGGGGGGGAGGCACGGTTTTTTTAGCTTAGCAAGTTCAGAAAATCAGAGTTGGAAGGAACCTTGGAGGTCTTCTAGTCCAACGCCTGCCTAAGGCAGGAGTTCAAAGGAAGGAGTTGTGTGAAGCCAACCAATTATGGCTTATTTAATGAACAATGTTCAAGCAACTCTTGGCTTAGCATTCATACCTGTGAATGTGGCTAGAGTCCTGCCTATAATGAAGAATTCATGACTGCATGATTGGAAACCTTAGAGCACCTACTCCAAAGAAGCAAATATGATACTGATAGCACAATTATTTCGGGATTCACTGCCAAAGCACGTGGCCCAGTAGGGATGCTTCTATTTCCCTGTGGTTTTTAAGCGTTTCACTTTGTTCTTGTTTGTTCTAATGGCTGTTCATGTTTATTGCACTGCATTCTTATTTGGTTGCTTTATTTTTATACCTTTGCACATTGCTCTGAAATCCAACTAAATGAAATACTTGAGAAATACTTTGAATAAATAAATAAGACATTCCCGGGCCTGAGAAAGTTCTTCCCATTGTTTTTGAAAGCCCTAACAATGCTACCTCATGATATGGTGTGGTTGTTGGCTGGCCTTGTGATTGCCAGCTGTTAGTACAGATAATCCTTGACTTAACAACCATTCCTTTAGTGATCATTCAAAGTTACAATGGCACTATTAATAATGACTTATAACCAGTTTTCACACTTATGACCATTGCAGCATTCCATGGTCATGTGATCATGTGAGGGATTAGAGGAAAAATGTAGAAACTAGGGAAGGGAAAAGGAAGAAAATCATTTGGAGATCCTCTTTCCTATCCTAAATCTTCTCCTGAAGAAGTTTTTGGTTATTTTTTTGGTAATCACCTATTACTTTTACACAAGAATAACTAAACTGCCCTTTTGTACACAGCTGAAATCTCACTGGAAAGCACTAAAGATAGGTGACAAAAGCCACAGACTGTGATATAAACTGGTTCCAGGTGAATGGAGTAAAGGCATGGAGAAAGGTATACACCTGTATGAAGCTGACTTCATACAATGCAGTAAAACCTAAACCTATGCTAGGGGTGATAGCAGTTGTGTTATTTTATGTAAAATAGATCAACTACGTTATGAATTAATATGATGGCCTAGCTCACACAATACAAAGACAAATGGCCGGGTTCCCTCAATACATTGAGCTATAAATTTTTCAATTCTATTTCATCCTAGTTTAGGGTTAGTGCAAAGCCAGCATGACAGAGTCCTGACATATGAAGGAGAAAAAAATCCTGACCACATGAGCATCAGTCATCTCTGAAAAGACAATTATACCACTGTCGTTTCCTCATTTACTTTAAAGTTTCAAAACTGCCATATACATCTGCCAATTTCTCATCTCTGTGATGATCACATGCTTTAAAACCTTGGAATCAGACAAGCAAGTCCTTAGGACATAGTTCTGTAACTGATTTACAAATGTTTTGCCATCAAACTATAATCTGCTGTATTCCAAGCTCCAATATTTATTTATTTATTTATTTATTTATTTATTTATTTATTTATTTATTTATTTATTTATTTATTTATTTATTTATTTATTCCCTCCCTCCCTCTGCGTGGACAAGTCTCTGAGATTTTCTTGGCAAGGTTTTCAGAAATAGTTTGCCATTGTCTCTTTCCCAGAGCTGACAGTGAGTGACTGGCTCAAAGTCACCCAGCTGGCTTCCAGTTTCTAGCCACTATTACACCAAAGTGGTTTTCTTAATATTTTCTTAAG
Organism: Oxyrhabdium leporinum; assembly: GCA_032468155.1. NCBI lineage: Eukaryota > Metazoa > Chordata > Lepidosauria > Squamata > Cyclocoridae > Oxyrhabdium > Oxyrhabdium leporinum. The sequence continues at coordinate 45,033 of JANHFL010002831.1, read as the reverse complement.
TACCTATTTAAAATGGTAAATCCATTAAATGACTAAATAATTGGAGGCTCCAAACAATACTGCTTAAGAGAGGAAACTATTATTACAATCAATCCTGTTAAAATTAATTTCTTGTTAGTATTTTAGGAACAGATTTCCTTGTTCTCAGATCTTTCAAGTGATTCACAGCTTTCTACAAAAACAGCTTATGCACACTCCAAAGACAGTCGAATAGTCCAGTGGCTTTTTCTTATGAGACAGCAATTACAGATGTAATGATATGGTTCTATTACTTCAGAGTTCTTTGAAACTCTTTTTTTCCCCTCTTAACAATCTGGTTACAGAACTGTTTACCAAATGAAGACTGTAGCTTCTCCACTTTAACAACCAAAGAATTGAGGCATTTTAACTGAAGAACACCAATATATAAAAACTAACTTGTTTTTCTATTAATATTCCCTTCTTATAATGTCCCTTTTTCAGGACCCTGAGCAATCAGGGAATATGACCCCTTCCTTTTCTATTGATGAATCTGAATAAACATTCCTACCTGACTTCAAATAAAATTTAAATGTTTATGAGTTCAGTTTGGCCTAAGGTGACTTCATGAACATACGTGCAGTTTTCTTGGCAGAAACATAGAAGTGACTGTCTTCTCCTGAAATGTCACTTGCTGTTTTGCAATAATCTGAGCCCTGGGATTTCCTGGTGGCTTCCATTTACGTACTCACCAGATCCAAGCCTATCTTGCTTTTCAAGATAAGACAATTCTGGGCAGCTGTTGCCACCAGCTGAACCATCTTTAATTTGGAAACACTCATAATATTTCTTTGAGCCAGTTAGCTATATAACATGAGAAAAGGATTTACAAAAATAAAATCTAAATGTGGGTGTTCCAAATCCACTTATTGCAAACATATGTAAGAGCTTCCCTTTTTATTTGTCACACCTACCTGCAATTCCTTGTAGCAGCCCACAGACATTAAAAATACTTTTCTTCATAATACTCTGTACACACATGGTGAAAACAGAAACGAATGCAACTGCACAGAGTATCAAGATCCCCACAGCAAGAAAAATAGCAGTAGCTTGCCAAAACCCACTGGCAATCTCACTGAAGTTATCTGCATAGGGGCCACAAGATGTATCAGGCATGGAAGACTGGAGGTGCTCAATTCTGGTGCAACGTCCATAGATCCCCAAGGTTGGACGATAGGGATCCACTGATCCTGCCCTCCTGCTGTCTGTGTCCTGAAAACTTCCAGGCTGGGCCTTGCCAATCAGCCAATCCGCACTCATGAAGGCTATGAGCTCTGCAAATGCCACAACAATACTCAAGAGTGTCCACAACATTGAGCGACAAGTAACAATGACATGACACATATTGCTGTCCAGTGCTTGTGGCCACGTCAATTCAAAGACTAAAATCCCAAGTGATTAAAAAGAAAACAAAAAGGAATATAATATGTAATCCTTGTTCCCGTTCACTTATTCTTCAACTTCAGAAACTGAAGGCACTCTTGGAAGGCGGTAATCATGTAAGCAGTTTCATCGCTGACTCCAAACATCTTGTTTCTCTCTTCCTCTTCTTTGACTGCCGAGCTCTGAAGTGTAGACATCTGTGCTAATAGTCATACAGGCATAAATGACGTTTCAACCCCGTGTGGGAGTTTACAGAGGACCGCCTCTGGTTTGACCACACCTAAAAGAGAGAAAAAAAAGAAGGTATGATAGGAGGGATTGTTAGAAGAATTAAAATAAATCCTTCATTTCTGAGAAAACCCATTTTTGTTTTTTTAGCTAAGATCTAAACAAGCATCTAATAGTTTTTACATCAGCTTGTCAAATACAGTCGGCAGGAATCTTCTGCAATCTTTACCCACAGCAGGGTTGTTAATTTCCTGTGACCACCGCCTTGCCTTACAGTATTGCTACACACTATAAAACTTTCAGTGGTCTGCTTTTAAGTTCCACAGATATTCAGAGTACATCTATCCATTCAAATTTCCATCTAAAAAGAATACACTTTGTAGCATTTGTGAGCATAGGTTTGGAGAAACAGGCCAGTCTCAATTATGAATTATAACAGAGTCTATTACATAAAATGAACGACTTTCATGATTCTTTTCTAAAGGAAATCCACAAACTAAAATAAAATTTAAGTAGCCTAAGTAATTTAAAAAGGTTTTCTCTAATCCCAGGAAAATGACGAATCAACTACTCATAAACTATGGATCTGACTGGTCATAACTACTTCTCTGGTTGGCACCTGTCTCATCTCTAAAAGTGACGCTTCCCAGAGAAGGGTCACTGAAACTTTTACCTTATTTGGGGCTGGTTCAGAGTAGCCATGTACATTTTATGCTACACAAAAGTAAATATTAACACATGTATACATGCATAAGACAATACACCCAGAATATGGGAAATCTGTTAGGAAAAATTTGATTAATATTGCTGAGGAAAGATGACCATGTTTCAATAAATTTACTTTTAAGTTTAGGGTATCTCGTAGCTTTTTGCTGTTTCATATTTTTATTAAACATTTATGTATTAATTCATGAATGGAGAGTAGGCATCCTTGAGAAGGCCAGAGAACAATCTAGAACCAAAAGATACAACTTTGCTGGTGAAGCAGGACTGGAAAAGAGAAGCTTCCTTAAGTCATGTGAAAACATCTATGAAATGCTTGAAGGAAATATAAGAATACATACAAAGCTACAATATAGCTTAAAATTTATCACAGACTGTACGGAAGAATCTCCATATAAAATTCATGAGCCAAGGTTTAACATATGGATCCACTGAGTTTCTGAAGCCATTGTAAACTATCCAAACATGGGCCTGCTAGTTGGAAATTCTGAAAGTTTCATTCACATCAAATCCAGAAAACATTAGGTTGGACAAGTCTCTTCTAGCGTGCACACAGGTGGACCCAAAGAGGATGTTCTTGTGCAGACACAAATTATTTTAATATTCCTTGCTTAAAAATAAACCATTTTTAGGTAGTTGATCATTATTTAACTTTCTGGATTTAAAATGGAAATAAAAGACCACAACTTCTGGCTATTCTCAGACAGTCAGCAAAGAATTAGTACAGTTCACAACTTGACTTCTGGCGCAGAGGGGGAAATAAGAGGCACTGCTGTCAGGCAGATCAACAGGCATGTGGTGCAAACACACCCTCTGTAAATAATAAAAGCTGGAAGATAACTTATAACTTGCCAAAGCAGCAAATCCTCTCAGCAGGTCAAGTTTCTATAATAATTGGGAAGGAAGGAAATATAGTAACTGTCTCTTTTAACTTCACCCATGACATAAAGGAGGTGAAGAATTTAACAGGCAGGAAACAAAATAATTACCATGTTCAAAAGTAGACAGTATTATTTTGTTAGAACAAAAACACTTGTACAGTTATTGAAATTAGTTTTAAGAAGGTATGGGGAAAGAAGCATAAGCAATAGAGCAAATTAAAATGTAAATCACAATACAGTACAGCTAGTTAGATTTACAGATCTTCAGACAGAAGAAAAGTTCATATTTATTTTACAGGGTGTGGAGATCACTTGTATGATGAAAGGAAAAGCAATAAAAACATGAGTCATTGTTCATGATATGAACAGTAATTACCAACGCTGAAAAATAAATAAATAAATGACACTCAAAAGCCCTGCATAGTTTATATTTTGAAATTTACAAATTTAAACTCTTAGGTATGCTGCAATTATCATAGAGCAGGGGTGTCAAATTGGTGGCCTGCGGGCTGGATGCGTTCCGTGCAGGCCATGCCCACTCCAGCTCCACAGGAAAAACATCACAAAATATCACATGACGGTAACGTGACACCACTAGTTTGACATCCGTGTCATAGACTAATTTGTTTTGCAAATGTCAAAAGACCTGAATGGCTATTGGTAGTAAGAACTATATCCATCTTCTAAGATCAACGTGCCATTCTCCAAGCCCAACTCAGCATCAGCATAATGGTCTCAGAAGGCAGTGGTCAGGATGTAAAATCATGTTATCGTATATAAAAAAATAATCTGTAGGAAAATAATGGGACATACTAAGGCACCATCTTTTATGTAAAGAGGTAACTGTGTACTTAAACTGTAAAAACAAAGTTTATGAGAGCTCTAGAATCTTGTTTCTTGAACTATCCTCTGCAGGGGCATTGGTGCTCTCCAAACCATCTAAAGAGCCTCTCTGTACGACAATCCTAAGAACCAAATAAATTCTTCCTGGGTTTGGATATATCTAATTTTACTACTCAACATTCTCGTCATTCTCCTTAGAGACCCCATTGAAGCAAACAAAAAATGCAACATTAGAAGACTTTTCAATGGAACAGAACAGATGCAAGCATTAAAATGAAAAAGTGCAGAGTCAAGATTAAAGAAGTAAGATTTTCTATCTTTAAAGACTTCATTAAAAACAAATCTCATTCTAGTCTTTAATGAAATATGCTATCAGATATATAATAAACATATCTCTCATTCAGATTTTTAACTGATATATTAAATATAAAAAAATAAAGAGCATTATTAAAGTTTACTTGTTTCAATATCAGTCTTTTTAAATAGAAACAGTTATTAGCATTCTTCATGAAAATAGAAAATGTTTGATGTTCTGTGTTCTTGAAAGTTTAAGAAACAATGCTCTAGGACATTCCTTCAAAATCTATGATTATTTTAAAATGCTCCTCCAACCTCTTCTTTCCCTGCAAGCAGCTAACTGGAAAAGTCTTGTTGGAACTGGCTGTCCATGTAATGGAGTCAGATTTTATCAGATGTCGCTACAACATGATCATGTGTCTAATCAATTCAGTTACCATTTTTCAAGAATTGACAAAATGAAACAAGAATTGATTTATGGAATTGCTTCACTGAAAGAATTAAGATTAGTTTATATCCCAGTGCACAATTCATATTAAAAAGAAACGACGTGTTTCTGTAGTTACCTATCAATAATGTCAATAGTATCAATTCAAAAGTACAGATAGAAATTATTTGGAAAGGAGATCAAGTGTAACTTTTGTAGACATACCATTTATTTCCCCTTGGAATAAACAGCAAAATATTAAAATATACCAATAATAACTACTTTTGCATTAATAAACATGAGCATACTACAAATAAATCTATGTATTAATAAATATTGAGAATATTGAATTGAATTCAATGATGGGATTTCAGTGGTCATTAGTAAATCCTCTTATAAATGCATCTCTTCAAAAATAAATCTGACTAAATTCAATAAGGACAGGTAATTGAGTAGAGAATGGTAGTCGAATAGCAATAAGCCCAGTTTTGGAACTAAAGCATGGATAACTCATCTGTTTGCCATATGCTGTGATGATAGCTAATTATTGTGCCTGTTTTCAATTTGTCCCTAATTCATGGTACGGCTTTACATTCACCACATCAGGACCTCTCATTTTCTACATCCTTCTCTTTATATTATAGTGAAGCTTTTCATCTTTTTAAAAATAGACTGCTCTGAACATTTTTTCTATTATTTAAAAAAATAAAATAAAATACCCATGCTGATTAAATTCATTATTTGATATCAGTATTAGAGCACCCTGAAAATAAAGTTGCATTTATTTCTAAACAAAATTGGGGTTGGGGAAATAATGCATTTTCAATCATCAATTTCATTAACATTCAATGTTAAATTACAATAAAGTCTGTGAAACATATTCAACAAGAATGGAATCAGAAATAGTTAATAAATGGCAATACTTGCATAAAGTCATTAAAGCCTAGGCTTAATCACATATTACACAGTACGTTTTCGATACGAATTACCTATATGTAATTGGGTGGCAATTCTGCACCCCCATTTTAAAAAATGTTCCCTGCAGTGTAGGTAGTCCTTGACGTACGGCCACAATTTCTGTTGCTAAGCAAGACATTTTGCTCCATTTTATGACTTTTCTTGCTATGGCTTTTAAGTGAATCACTGCAGTTGTTAAGTTAGTAACATGGTTGTTAAGTGAATCTGACTTCCCTGTTTGCTTGTCAGAGGGTCACAAGAGGTAACAGCATGACCCAGGATGCTGCAACTATCATAAATATGAGCTAGTTTCCAACTGTCTGAATTTTGATCACTTAACCATGGGGATGCTGCAATGGTTATAATGTGAAAAGCAGTCATATATCACTTTTTTTTCAGTGCTGTTGTAACTTCAAACACTAAATGAACTGTTGTAAGTTGAAGACTACCTATATTCATTTTAATTGTAGGATCAGATTGTTGATTAAAATTCTTTTCTCCCTCACTCTCCTAAGTTTTGTGATGGTGCACTTTGAGCATTCTTCCTTTCCATTATATGAATTCTACCATTTGTAAGGAAAACACAGACTGTGTAATCTGAATCCTTACATTGAAAAGCATCTTGACATGCCCAAGGATACTAGGTCCCAACATTCTAGAAGAACAATTTTTTTTTCATATTTCGTACACAGATGAAAGTATGTTTCTTACTGTTTACTTCATTCTGATTTGCATTTCTCAATTCAGAGTGGATAAAACAAATGGGCTGGCCATGAGAAGGACAAGTTTCAAAAATTTGAAACGTTTTGGAATGTAAATGTCCCATTTCAAGCTCAAGACAGTTGTTTTGCATTCAAAACAGACTAACACAATCATTCTGTAACTCTTGAGGTTTTTTTTTAAAAAGCTGTATTTTGAGTTCAAAACTTTCAGTATTAAGCTCAAAAAGCTTCCAAAATTATCAAAACACCCTGTTTTGAATGCAAAGCACATGTGTCAAATGAAAAACAACTGCTTCAAGCTCAGGATGATGCTTTTCAAATTTGAAACAGTTCAAATTGACATGTTTTGCACACTCCTGAAAGGCTACTCTTTCCTTTCTGAAGTGTCTCCACAGCTCCCAACTCCTCTAATACTTGTGCACTAGGATATAATGTTCTCACAACCTGCTTAGAAATAAAGGCTGATATTGTATTATGGTGGCATTAGGATAAATTAGGAGCCATGGTGGCACAGTGGTTAGAATGCAGAATTGCAAGCAAACTCTGCTCACAGCCAGGAGTTCAATCCTGACCGGTTCAAGGTTGACTCAGCCTTCCATCCTTCCGAAGCTGGTAAAATGAGGATCCAGATTGTTGGGGGCAATACGCTGACATTTCTAAACAGCTTAGAGAGAGCTGTAAAGTATTATGGGGTGGTAAATAAGTCTACTGTTAAGTGCTGTTGATAAGTGCTATTGTTATTGTTAGGAATAATTCTAACACAGTATCAATTATTATGTGACAAAATCTCACTATATAGGCGAATCTGATAAAGCAGACTACCTAAGCAGGCATTTTCCAGATTCACTGAAGACCCATTAAGGCCTATGGAAGCTGAAGTAGAACACATCATAAGGACAAGGCTGCTTCTTCTGAAGATAAACTGGGATGTAGAGAATCTGGAGTCAATTGTAAGAGCAGACTTTCTTCCCTTTCAAGCTTTTCAAAGAATATGCTTCTTATTTCCTTTGAACAAAAACACAAGTCTGAAAGCGCAGCATCACCAGACTCCTAAAGTTCTTTCTACTTCAGCCTCCCTTGTTTTGTCAACTAATAAATCATTTCTAGAAAAGTATCTTTTGGCTCAATTTAAATAAACAGCTGAAGTTAAGGGCCACACAGAGAGCTAAAATAAAACCATTAAAAAAGAAGAAAAGAAAGCAGCTGCAAACACAGTAAGATCTTTACTTCTTCTGTCCAGAACAGGCTGCAATGATATCATGCAGAGGCGTTTTTATATCTTTTGTTTACCAAACACAAGGTTAACATATGATGTCTCAATTGAGGAAGAGCTGTTAGACCCTTGGTGTTCATTTCCTGAAATGTTATTCATTGTTAGATCTACCACATTCTAAGAATGCTTTGAACAAATGAATAGCAGGAGAGATTATTTGTATGAAGGTTATTTTAAATTATTATCAATTAAAGATACACACTTGAACTCACAGAAAGGATGCACATGAGTGAGGGAATAGCATCCTGTCAGTTTAGTCCCTTAACAAAATTCTCAACTCTCCCATTCCTCCTATACAGATGTCTCTCTGCCTCTATTCCTCAGAAGAAAATAAACAGTTGGTGTTAGCAAATTGGATGCAATTGCTTAGTGTTTCCCATCTCACTTCAACCTACTTCCAACATTTTTTCTATTAAGCAAGAAAAACAGAAATAAAAATTTATCAAAATTATGTCATCCTAAATATATCAAATTATATGCACTGATGAACTAGATCTCTCATCCTAATCGAGATGTAGAACTTAGAGTTCATTTGAATCTGAGAAAATGGAAAGCCAGAAACAAGAAGAGCCAAAGAAAGAAGTTAGGCAGGCAATTGTAGGAAATCTTGGATATGATATTCTCCCAACAAGAAATCACTATGCAATCTTTGACATATGTCAATGCGATGGAAAATCACAACCAATCATGATTACCAAAAAGTTAAAGAAAGGAAGCACACGTCAGGGGTGTCAAACTTGCGTCATCACAGTGTCATCACATGATATATTGCAACTTTTCCCCCCTTTGCTAAACCAGGCATGGGTGTGGCCAGCATGTGACGCATCCGGCCCATGGGCCGCAAGTTTGACAGCCCTAATCTAAGTGTTCAGCATCTATAAATTCTCCTACACCTGCAAGTTACTCTGAAAACAGATATCTGAATCAAATTAATCATTCTTCCCCAACACTCAAAACTAAAAAAAACCTGACTATAGCAATATGAATTGTTCAAAACATTATTTACTGTCATTCTTTACTAAATGTATGTCCTACCCTTCTCCAAAATTCAAATAAAAATGCATAAATAACAGAACAAGAATATAAAAATACAGGATGATAAAAACATGTGATGGTTAAGAACAATCTATGCTATAGGCCCGTGATGGCAAACCTATGGCACGCGTGCCAGAGGTCGCACACAGAGTCCTCTCTGGGGGCACGTGTGGCATCGCCAGCTGCTGTTCCAGTTTCCGGCATGCACATGCGCGCCGGCCAGCTGGTCTTTGCGCGTGCTGGAGCACCAGAAACCTGAAGACCAGCTGGCCAGTGCACATGCGTGTACCGGAAACCCAAAGACCAGCTGGCCGGCACGCGCATGCACTCCGGCCTGCTGGTCTTTGGGTTTCCAGCACTCCAGTGTGTGCGAAGACCAGCTGGCCAGCATGCATGCATGTGCCGGAAACCCCAAAGACCAACTGGCCGGTGGGCGCATGCACACCAGCCGGCTGGACTTCGGGTTTCCGGCGCGCGCGCATATGCATACGTTCCAGTTTGGGCACTCGGTGCCAGAAAGGTTCACCATCAGTGCTATAGGCTGTTAACCTCCAAATGAGAGAACAAGTCAAATTGTTACTGTTCTAGAAAAAGAGTATCAAACTATATTTAACTGACTGGTAATTTTATTAGATTAAGCTCTTTGTTATGGGCGGTGGTTAATATGCCATGCAAAAAGGTTACTAATGAAAATAAAATAAATTGTCATTCACATGTTGTAATTAATATTACTGGCAGCATCTAAATATATGAACAAGACATATTGTACAGTCACTGCAATCAGTGTAGGCTTGTTTTAGCAGAAATCTTTCTGTACTATTTTCTATTTTTTCCCTCCTGCTTCTTACAGTTGTGCTGCTTCCTTTCTCACACACCCTTTTTGCTTTCTTTTGATTACTTTAGTCCTTTATCTCTTTGCTCCTACTGTTTTTCCTCTCAGTTCTGGCTTTGTCCTACTCATTACTATCTCAGTCCCTCAGTTCCTGCCCCAGAATTTGCTCTCCTGTGAATTTTTTCACTCTTGTTTTGTTCTTTTTCTCTGATCTTCAGTCCTGGATAACTAGCTAATGATAGTAGATAGGAATGTTTTTGAGCTTTTGAAACTAGTTGCATCTATACCTCAAAGAGACAGAACTTGTAACACAGTCACTTAGGCATGGCCTGTTTACATTCTGATTAGATTACAGTTGTGTGCCTTACTTTTCACTGCTGCCTTTGAAAAGATCTGGAAAGTCAACTGATATAAAATTATTTGTATTCTGAATCTGTTTTCAGATCACATAATTTCTGTTAATTTTACTGTGTCACATCCTGTTTTCTGGATTAATTCAAACACTGAAGATGTTGGCACTGGTATAACTAAAGGATCATTTACATCCATCTGAGTTTACATTCACATTTGCACTAGAAAGGAAACCTTTGCCATTTCTGGATGGGTAGCTCTATTTTGCAAAATAAATAATTAAACTTGTTGCAATTTATAGAACAGCACATGGATAAATACCTCTATTTCACTGCCTGCTTCATCAGCCACATGCCATATAAGTGTATTTATGTGCAAGATTATACTCTGTGGGTCTAATGAACTGGGAACACAGCAGTTTCTGTGGTGTTAGTCACCAGTGGGATGCATGAGTACAATATCCACATTCTGTTGACTTTTTTATCCGGGGACAATCAGCTTTATCTTCTACTTTGCCTTATGGTAACATATTAGTTAAATATTACCATAAGAGGCTCCCAGAACTAATCTGTGTGCTGGTTTTATACTGTTGATTCTGATGGATCCTTTCTGTTTTAAAACAT